>CAHIKZ030002146.1:1907500-1970000 GCA_903632075.3 Acanthosepion pharaonis
TTATTATTCCCTTAGGGTCTGACGTCATTCATATATATCACTCTTGTTGCTACAAATTATGTGCTGATATACAACACATGTTATTATGTGTTTAAATTTTCTTCTTTGGGCATTTTATAAATTTATGAGAGAAAAATATACATCTTTCTTATATATATCTTCTATTATGTATACATAATTAATAACATAATAAAATGATAAAAACAAAGGAACACATAGGAAGACTATAAAATTTAAATGATAAATAAAAAAGAATATATAAAATTATATAAAATAATTAAAGGGTTAATAAAATATATAATACAATAGTCTAGATTTGTTTCTTATATATTATTTTTGGGAGGTTTTTTTACAAAATATTTATTAAGATAGAATATTATAGTACATATTCTTTAAATATATATGGAACTGTTATAATGAAGCCAGAGAGTCTATAAAAAATGTTTTAAATAATATTTGTGTGATAATATACATATGTATATTGTCTGGACTATAGTATATATATATGCCATATTTATTACAATACATATGTGTTGTGTGTGTGTGTATATATATATTTATATGTATACATACATATATGTATGTGTGTGTATATATATATATATATTTATGTATAATGGATACATATGTGTGTTATATATGTGTTTATATATTAATATATATATGTATATGTCTGTATATATATATAATTTTATGTATGTGTGTATATATATATATATATATATGTATACACATATGTGTATATGTGTGTATATATATATATATATATTTTATGTGGGTAAACATACATATGTATATGTGTGTGACATATATATATATGTGTACATGTATACATATATAACATGTATATGTAGCAAAATGTGTGTTATATATACAATGTATATATATATATATATATTCAAAATATATATAAATATGTGAAGATATGGATGACAATATAAAAATGTATTTATATATACATAATACCTCATCTGTGTAAATATAGACAGATACTAAAACTTGGTATGTATAATATCAAGTTGATAGAAAAATACCATCAAAATGTGTAGATGTTGTAATTTAAAAAAATAGACATGCATAAAATTCAATTTTATATGAAATTGTAAAAAGAGATGCTCAATATATATATGGTATTGAAAATCCATCAAAATAAAGTTTATGAACAGGCATGCTTTAAAGACATATATTTTCTTTTTTTTTTTTTATACCAATGGGGAAAGTTAAATATATATTATTTATAAATCTGGTTTCAATTTGGAGCCATTTATATATATTTATGTTATTGTAACCACTGGTTCTTCAAATGATATGACCATGAAAATGCAGTTATATAAATTTGTTACAACAGTACAGTTTCTATATATGTTTTATATATGAGAGATTTAAATTATCAGGTCATCCCATAAGTTCTGTCCAAATTTTGAATAAAAGAAAACAAGTGACCAAATGTTACATTTAATTACAGATTCAATCAACAATGTATTTTCCCTGATTATCTATGACTTCCTTCCATCCATTAACAAGCTTACTAATTCCATTACTGTAAAATTCTTTTGGCTTTGATTCGAAGAACTCACAAATGTCAATTTTAACCTTTTCCTGTGTTATAAAAGCTGTTTCTTCCAAATGATTCTGTAAGCTACAAAACAAATGGTAATCTGAAGGAGCAAGATTGGGAGAATAAGGTGTATGAGGAATTTTGTCCGAACCATCTTCTTCAATCTTTTGTGAAGTGATTCTCGCTGTGTGGGGTCACACATTGTCCTGATGAAACATCAACTTTTTTCGATTCACTAGAGCAGGTCTTTTTTCCTCAAAGCTTGGTTCAAATGCTCTAATTGCTGAGAGTATATTTGAGCATTAATTGTTGCATTAGGTGGTAAGAATTCAAAGTGGATTATTCCTTGGCAATCCCACCAGATTGAAAGATGAACCTTTTGCCCATGAAGTTCCCTTCTCGGCTGTGGCTGGGGTCCTTCCCCTTTACCAAGCCACTGCCTACAATGCTTAACATTTTGATAAAAGATCCATTTTTTGTCGCCAGTCACATGTCTATCCAAAAAAGGTGAAACAAGTTGGTGAGAATGGAGAGAAGAGCAGATGTCAACTCGGGATTTGAGATTGTTTTCACACAATTCATGAGGCACCCATTTTCCAAGTTTAGGAACTTTTCGAAGTTGGTGAAGATGATGATGAACTGTTGTATGGTTTGAACTGAGAACCACTGCCAATTCCTCAACTGATAAAGCAGGATTTTTTTCAAGGGCTGCTTCAAGAAGCTTTTCATCAAACTCAACTGGACGTCCGGTTCGATCTTCATCTTCAAGGGTGAAATCTTCACCTCTGAATTTTGCAAACCATCTTCTGCAAGTTCTTTCATTCATACATTCCTCTCCATAAACTGAGTGAATGTTTCTAGCCGCTTTGGCTGCTGAGTTTCCTTTCTTGAACTCATAAAGCATTATGTGCCTCAAATGATTCTTGGGTACTTCCATGTTAGCAGGGTTTTAATCAAACAAAATTTAATTTTATTGTTCTCTGAAATAAAATTTGATCAGTTTAAATGCATCTAAACATAAAAATAATGTTCAGCTCCATTAGACATTATAAAATACTCTTTAAATTTTCGTTCATTTTAAAAAAAGTTAAAATTCAGACAGAACTTATGGGATGACCTGATATGTATATAGATATGGGTGTGTGTGTGGGTATATATATATATATATAACTTTAAATATCAGGAGGTCAGTTAAAACATGTGACCTTGGCTTCTACTTGATGTCTTCGGGCAATATTTTTAAAAAAATCTCATTTTTAACACTTTATTTAAAAAAATACCCACTATGAACACTAAATATGCAGCATTCTTTATGTAAATATATCTATCTATCTATCTATCTATCTCTCTCTCTCTGTATATAATATATATATATATATATATATATATATATATATATATAAAAATCAAGTTTAGCTTCCTTGATAATTTTATTATAATTTATTGCTTGCATCAGATATGTCCATCTATGAATGTCGGAATTATTTTTAGCCCGAATCTGAAGTTTCATCTGTACTTGCTAATTGCTTTTTCAAAATGTCATATTGCATTTTCCTATTTGTTATTTGGTGGATATATTTTACAAATATGCCCATTATTTGGCTGTTTTTGTGGAACACATCCACTTGAAGTTTTTTGATAATGTCACACAGTGCTAATCCTCCCCATTTATTATTACAATTGCCACAACGATCATAAATGCCGTTATTTGTATGCATGCCTTTCTACATCAGTAAAATCCATACTGAAGTGAATTCTCTCTTTTTTTAATCAATCCCTGTAACCCAGATCCATGCATTGCACAATTGAATTTACGGTCTGCAATGCAATACTTAAGAACATGATTACAGAATTTTATTGTTTTGTATTTATTTTCTCTACTGGTGTTGCTGGCTTTAGTAACATTCTTGCAGGCTCATTGTTATCCAAACAGCCTTGAAATTCAAGAAAAGCATTTGTTGTTTTATAAGTGGAACACTCGTTGAAAAAAAAAAAAGACGTTAAAATATCTACCAGGATAGTAAAAAAGTTTCTCTAAAAGTAGTTATTATAGTGTGAGATAAACATTTTTTTACATTTCTGTTGTATATACAGAAACTGACAGCCTTTCATATAAGAATGTATAAAATAAATATTTTATCTAGCAGTGATTCTAAAAAAGATAATGTTGAGGAATGAATGAAAATACTCAGTTTTCACAAGTACTAACTTTAGAAAACTTTATAAATAAGATAATTTATTTTCTTACATTTCAGTTCTTAAAATATTTTGAATATTTTTTCTAGTAAAACTTTTGATTTAACATAACTATCTTCAGTTTTTTTTTTGTTGTTGTTATTTTCATGATTAAAAATTTATTTGATAAGCTTTATGGAAAGTGAATTATGGTTTTTTGGCATTCATTCTTCCTATCAAAAAATAGATTTTAACAAATTTTGGGAATGATATAAGCCAATCAAAAGTGTAAAACTGGGTTCGGGTGAAGATCTCATCCAGTCAAAAATGATAAAGTGATATCATCCAATAAAAATGAGGAAAAGAAAAGATATCTTTCAGTCAACAATGTGGGTGGGGAGAAAAAGATATAGTTCAATCAAATGGATAAAATAGATGTAATCTAATCAAAAATAGGAGCAAAAATGTATCATCCAGTCAAATATTGGAGCAAGAAGAATCCAATCAAAAATGAAGAAAAAATTGGAAGTCATCAAATATACAAAATGGAACAGACTCTTCTGAAATTGCGACATTAATGCACATTTCAAATGATTTTATATTCAGCTATTATTTCAGCTCAACATGCTTTAGCATGAAGACCCTGTAGTGAATTTTAGCCCAATAACATTTTTAACCACTTCTGTGAATATTTTTTTTAAAAAAGTTTCAGATCGCAAGTATGTATTATTTAAATGTTTCTGCTCTGTTAATCAGAGTCTTTCAGAATTTTCAAACAACAAATAGAATAAGTGATCACTAAAATTTTCAAAAAGCATAAAATTTGCTTTGCAACAAAAAACTTTCATATTAAATTCTTTCTAAATACTCTGCATAAAACAATGGATCAAATACAAAAGATGAACAAATTGTCAAACATGGATAAAAGTCCTCACAATAATGTCAAAAGGACAGTTTTTCTCATGACAGGACTTTTTTTTTTTTTAAACTATCTTTACTCTTCGGCAATGATTAGAATTGGAATAAAACCTAAATATGAAAATGAATTCATATATTTATGTTTATGAGAATTGACAACAAAAATATTAAACACTATTAGATTTGTAAGGGAATAAAAGGTAGTTATCTCCCTTTGGTTGTGATTGTCATGTGATGGACACTTAGTGACTTAACTTCATACAGTAACAAAAGTGGTCAGTCATTCATTTCATACAGTAAGCTTATTGGTGTTAAGACACACATGTTGTTTATCCTACCTGAGCTTCCGCCTGGGGCAGAGAGTTGCTGAATGCTACAGCTTACATGTCCATGGTTTCATTTATTTTACTTTGGGAATATCTATTCCTCAGAGATAGAAATCTCCAGTGGCAATCAATCAATTTGGGAAAATCCAAAACTTGCTTGTGACATAGTAAATGAATCCAGCCCATTTAAATCTGGAGTCCTAAACATGGCTTCTCCAGAGTCACAGAAGTATTTCTGTATTATATATCAGACCTTCCTATCTTTTCGTTCTACTTTCACTATGCTTGACTGTGTAGATATATGATATATTATTCTCTGTGTGGAATATTTCTTTTTAAAACAATAAACATCACCAAAGAGTGAAGGTAGTTCAAAAAATAGTGTCATAGGAAAAAAACTGTCATTTCACACTGTCTTATTACAGGCACATTTATCCATGTTTGCCAGAAAATGATCTTAAAGATATGCTTGCTATAATTTCATACCAAGAAACTCTACAGGTTTAATATTTACTAAATTTAGTTCTGTATGACACAAATCTTGATTACCCAGTGAAGATTGAATCCTCGAAATGTTAAAAAGTTTTGCTAATGATAACATTGTAAGAGGGCATCCACTGAGGAATCAACTTATTCTAGTGAAGAATTTATTTATGAGATAAGCTTACTCACTATTCATTAGGTACCCAATATTTATTTTCAAAAACTTAACTTTGACTGGCACAAGGCCACAATAGTGGTGTATTTAAAAATCAAGCGTGAACTTGTTAGATTTGCTAATTAGTTTGTGAGACAAGAATCCTGTTATTGTTCTCCATTTTACAGTTTTTTTTTATTTTATGTTTTTCTTCTTTTTTCACCATAACATTCTTTACTCACTTTGATTGTTTTGGCCGTCTTAAAATAGATTCAGAATTTTTGTAAATACAAGTAACCTAAGCATACAGGGGCTGCAAAAGTAGGTATACAGTAAATATTATATCACTATTGCCAGTATTACAATAGTAGTTCTAGGATTCATTTAATACTAGAATTCATTTAATTCATTAAAATCATTTTTAATATTTTTATTTTCATAATTTTTTATTACAATACATTTATTATAATTTTTATTTTTTAATAAATAATAACAATAAATATTTTACAGATGAAATGGGGATTTAACAATGGTTTGTAATTTAAAAGATGAGAAATGCAAATGGATTATGAAACATACTGCAAGATATTATTCTTGTTATGTTTGTACAAATTATGATGGGTAAATTGTCACCATTTTATATTTTAATTTCCCGCATACATGTTGCTTGTTTTTGATTTTGTCAACTGCACAGTATAGTGGGGTCAGTTGGACATCATCTGTGAGAAAAAGAGCACCATGACAGAAGTCACTCCACCAGAAATTTGGAAACAACATGTTGTACTGCTTGGCATTGTGCACCAGAAGCTCCACTACTAACATTTCAGAGTGTTTGGATGTCAATCTGAAGACAGTGCAGAGGATTCAGAAAGAGTTGGATGAGTCTAATGCTGATTACAAAGGTATTTGAAGTGATCACTAGTGATGGTGACATTATGTCTCCGTTCATCTTCCCTCAGAGTCAACACGGAGACTTACATCAAGTGCCTTGAGGAGGTAGTGCTACCCTGTGTCAAGAAGGTGGCTGCTGGAAGACCCTATGTCTGGCAACAGCAATCTGCACCATGCCACACAAACAGACTGTGAGACAGTTTTTGCAACCATATCACCCCTTACATATGGCCACCTAACTCCCCAGACTGCAACCTCCTTGATTATTATGTGTAGGGTGGAGTTGAGCAAGAGACCAACAAAACTCCTTGTAACACTAAAGATGAATGGAAGGCAAGGATTATGGCAGCATTCACCAACTTAAATAAGGAGACCGTCCAGAAGAGTTGCAAGAGATTCAAAAATCGTCTGGATATCCTGGTTGAAGCCAATGGTGATTTTATTGATTAAATTTATTCTTTAGTATTTCAATATATCTGTTAAAATGAGATGTCAGTGTTGTTTTCATTTTTGTATAATTTTGATGACAATTTATTCATCACATCCTGTATCATCAATACAATATATTTTGTGCACACATTTTGTTTTTTATTACTGTATACCTACTTTTGCACCCCAAAATTCATTTTATTGTGCTCAAATAAACAGGTTTTATTTCCCGTTGAATCTAAAGCTTTAAATTCTTTTTTCCAAAAATATGCCCATTTGTAGATATAAAATAATTGTTTTTGTTACTTTCCCTCAATTTTATCTTCTTTTCTTAATGGTGATTTGTTTATGACTTGTATGATATTGTTACTTAAAGCATTTAAAGTCCACTCATTGCAAAATGTAAAGAAAGTGTTAGCAATGATAGTTTTTTGTCACCTACACTTGAGCATATCTGCAGCTTAAATAGCCTGCAAACAGCAACCATGTACAGTAAATACTAAAAATGTTAAATGTTAAACAGACTGACTTCTGTCATGGCCAATAATGGATGTAAGAGCTTTTTACTGTTGCTACTACCTGAGCAAGCAAATATCTATAAGCGTAGTTTGCTTAAATGCTCACTCATCCCTCTTCATATATATATATATATATATATATATATATATATATATATATATATATATATATATATATATATATAGGTAACGGTGGAGTAATGTATAGCAGCTTGGATTGAGGAATCACAGAGCCAAGTTCGAATTCCACTCAAATCCATTACATTCATTTATGTGCTAATACCCTTGGGAAAGGTATGAATCCTCTTCTTCTCCCTCCAGCTATGGGTAAAATAGCAGGATAGATTGGGTTCTATAGCCTTGGATGGCAACTGGTCTAGGAGAAGGACAACTCTGAATTCAAAACCTGCAGAAGGTCGTTTGGGAATCTTGTGGCACTCGGTGCACCAGGTCTCTGTATTCGTCCCTTCAAAAAATTTCCTGCACGAAGCCTTCACCACTATAATCAAATCTCATGTGCCGGTGTCGGGCTGTCGGTTTCCTGGAAACTGATCTGCTTGACCCTCATATATTGAATCTCGACGGGAGAGTCGACTATATATATATATATATAATATCAATTGATAATTAGTAGGGATAATTCCAAGGAGGATATAAATTCAAAGAGAGCTCAGTGTAAGAACAGAGCAATATAATAATGAATACAGAATCTCTAAAAGTCCATCAGGTCAGGTGGTAATAAATTTGTTTCATGAAACTCTTCATCTCTTCAGACCAGTTCAATTTATGCAGACATAAGGAAAAGGAAAAAACAGGAGAAAAGGAGGGAAAAGACAAAAAGGAAAAAGTTTTAATGTTAAAAGGGAGAAACAAAAAAGGTGAAGAAAGACAAAAATTTCAGTATAAAGTCTTTTGGGGGAAAGAGAAAGAGAGATAGTGTAAAAAAGGAAAGAAGGAAATATCTCAAAGGAGAATGATGCCACACCAAGATGAAGGCGAAGGAGAAAGATAGTAGTTTCAACTTGGTTATCACCAAGCCCTTAAACAAAGGAAAAAGAAAGAAAGAAAGAAAAGACCACCTCAAACAAGAATGCTGCTGTATCTGAAATAAGTCACGCTGGTGATTGGGCCACTCTTGGTGGGAGATGTGTCGTCACTACAGGGTGGGCGCACAGCTGCAACTAAGTCCTGGCTTTCATCTCTGGTTGTTGTCAGCACTCTTGCTCTTGCTAATAACTCCCCCACAGTCAGAGCTCCAACATTTGGTGCCTGTCAGAGTTCAATGGAGATCATATCAGGAAACCCCATGACGAAGACTAGTTTGGTGACTCTTTCCATCTCAGCTCCCTCGAATCCAGCCAATCCAACAAGCTGCCTGATTTTGTTTGTGTAGACGTCCACACATTCGTCAGTCCACTGTACACTGAAAACGCATTGTCCGTAAATGCCTCCTTCAGCCTGGCTTCGATCTGATCAACATCTATGATCTTCCTCCTCCATTTCCACGTAGAGGGCTAGTGCATCCCCCTCCAGGTACAATGGCAGCAGGCTAGCCATATCGTCCACCTGCTGAAGTCTTGCCAGCAGCCTGACCTTTTTTAGCCATGCCACCACATTGCCCTGGCCGGAAAATGGTTTTATAACATCACTGCTTATGCGAACCTTCGCCATAACCGCCAAAATAACTTGTAGAAAAAACAATGGTGATAAGAGGTGGGGTCAAAATGTGCAGCACTCGCTTGCAGGCCAGCTGTTTTTTCTTCTTCTTCAGTCGCCTCTAGTAAATGGATTGTGTGACTCTCTTTCTCAGCCGTTACACTGGGCAGTTGTGAAACAGACACCAAACTCAGCCACACCTACTTCAACTTCCTCTTTGTTCATCTGTCAATTCGTACGTCCAGCTCTATTGCACACAGTCTGCCAAATGACTCCTGATTCACTCATGCTCCTGGCACCACACTTTTTATGCTGTTCTAATACAGCTGAAATTTACATGTGTGCAAATATCATCTCGTTTTGGATGAGATCAGCGCGCATAAATTGCGTCTTCAATACCAGCCATATTTCTTTTTGTCATTACTTTGCAAGTAAGACATGTTCGCACTCATTTCGAATTCTGAGTTAAGTCATGTCTTTTGCCACAGATAGACATGGGCAGGGGAGAGGGAAAGAGAGAGGAAAGAGGGAGTTAAGGAAGTCAACAGGGTGACCCTGAAAAGACATTTTCTTCCGGGACTAGACAAGTTAAAAACAGTGTTGGGGAAGTGCGTGATCATGTTCAAAATAGATACATTAAAATTGTCTAGTCATTTTAAGCAGCAAAACTATCATCATTGCATTATAGCGGTCACAATTACAAATTAATAATAATAATAATAAATTATTATTAATAATAATATTAATAATATTTGATATCAATATAATGAAATAGCATAAAATAAAAAAATTGAATTCAAATTAAGAGAAATTTTATAAAAATCAAAAATTTATAACAATACGCATCAAAAATAATTAAATTAATTAAGAGATAAATAAAGGGCCATTTTAGGTAACTAAAAAACCTAAAATATGCAAATATACCTATATGTATATATATATATATATACACACACACACATCCATACATAAACACCTACACACACACACACACACATATATATATATATATATATATATATATATGTTAATAATAATGATGAGAAGAAGAATATAAAGAAAAAATTAGTTCATAATTTAAGATTATAGCTAATGTAGGAAAGAAAACCACATGAATGAATATATACAAAACCTGAATGCATGCATATATGCATGTTAGTACACATAAAAAAACATATAACCAATGCTTCAAGTATAAATTCTCCAAAATTAATGTTATTAGTGAATTTTAAATCAGTTCTTGTGTTTACACTTGAATATAAGTTCATTCCATTGGTTCAATAATTCATCAGCATTTTTATACTTAATCATGATTTTCTCTTTCTGTCTTTCCTCCCCAAGTCTATCTCACTTTCTCTTCCCCCCCCCAAAAAAAAACCTTATATTAAATATTTTGTCTTTCTTCCCCTTTTTTCTTTCTCCCCTTTTATCATTAAAACTTTTTCCTTTTTCTCTCCTTTTTTCCTTTTCCTTGTGTCTGAATAAATTGAACTCCATTGATTAATGAAAAACTGTTCTGTAGAGATGGACATAAATTCCATAAAATAAATTTATTACCACCTGATCTGATGGATTTTTAAGGATTCTGTATTCATTATTATATATATCGTGTGTGTATATATATATATATATATATATATATACATATATATACATATATATATATATATATATATATATATATATATATATATATATATATATATATATATATAATCGACTCTTCCTTCGAGATTCGACGTATGAGGGTCAAGCAGATCAGTTTCCAGGAAACTGACAGCCCGACACCAGCACATGAGATTTGATTATAGTGGTGAAGGCCTTGTGCAGGACCATCCACACTTTTTGAAGGGATGAACACAGAGACCTGGTGCACCGAATGCCACAAGGTTCCCAAATGACCCTCCACAGGTTTTGAATTCAGAGTTGTCCTTCTCCTAGACCAGTTGCCATCCAAGGCTATAGAACCCAGTCTGTCCTGCTATTTTACCCATAGCTAGAGGGAGAAGAAGAGGATTCATACCTTTCCCAAGGGTATTAGCACGTAAGTGAATGTAATGAATTCGACTGGAATTCGAACTCTGCATGGTGGAGTAATAGATAGCGGCTTGGATTGAGGATATATATATATATATATATATATATATATAATCTTTGGGTAATCATTCAGTCCTCTTGTCAGGAGGTATTAGCAATTGTCTATTGATTTCCTCATTTTTCATTATTTTTATATTAAGTTTATTTTATATTAAGTTAAAAAATAATTTAGAATTTTCAAATTCTTTGTGTGAGTTTGTGTATGTATGTATGTGTTTGTATGTCTGAATGTGTGCATATGTGCACATGTTTATTATGTTGTTATTATTTTCTTCATACACTCTCATTATTCCTTTTCTTTCTTCTCTCTATCTTTCAGTCCTAATACAGTCCTTATATATATATATAATACACACATTGTATATGCCATATATACTTACATAACATGCGACTTTTGAAAACCTAATTTTGAAGAGGTCACATCATACATGTGATATAAAATTATTCTATGTACTGCTGGCCCTGGTCATGTTGTTGATTAAACTATATATCCATTTATTGTAGTCAAATTTACTTCAAAATTCGGTCTACAAGGGTCATGTGATACACAAATATATATGATGCCTTTGAGATGTATAAGCCGACTTCATGTATAATGTGAACACTGTATTTTTTTACATGAATTTTAACCCCTCCAGCAAAAATTATTTTGTCTATAGTGGTCACCAAAAATGCATGATTTTATCCTTTTGAAAAAACTTAGCTGTGTATAGTACAATTCACCCTATTTTTTGTATAAAAAAATGATCATAAAAACTTACACTATACTCAAGTATATACGGTGTGTATATATATATATATATATATATATATATATATATATATATATATATTATTTCAAATGATATTTTTAGTGGATAGCCTTATTTGAATAGACAATACATTTTTTTTTTAAACAGTCTTTATTTCGTCTTCCACTCTGCATATTTGAGAATATAAAAAAGATATATGGCCTCTGGCAGAATTTGAACCTGCATACCCCTTTGTAAGAGAAACTGTTGTCTGATCTGGTGTGCTCTAACTTCTCAACCACAGAAAGCTTCATAGTCAAGCAAGTTTCTATTTTTCTAAATGTTCATTCATTTGTTCAGATTTTCTTGAAAGCTATATTTGTTCTGTTTCAGATCTGAGACATAAACAAAGTAATTTCTAAAGAATTAATGGATTTTATTTTATTCATTTTCTCATGGGAAATTTTTAACTGAATAACTCATTTTGTTGTTTTCGTTCATCAAAAGTTTGAGAAGGAATAGTTAAATTTTGCGTTTTAGTCAAAGGTAAACAAAATAACCAATTTACTCACAACCTTGAATGATTGATCTCATGTTAACTGAAGTTCGTTTATTTAATTGTATCATAGTTTGGCACAAGAGTCACAATTATCAGCTACCAACTTGAACTTATGATACTAACAAATTGGTCCATAAGACCATCTTGCTAATTTTGTTGCTACAGTAGGCACTCTTTTTTCTTCAAACAATTGTTAATCTACATCATATTATTTGATTATTATCTGCTTATAAAAGCTGTACTGTCTATTTTTTGACTGTAGTTAAAAGTTACTTTTTACAATTTTTATTGGACAGGAACAGAAAAATTTATTGTTGTACAAAATTATTAGTCTTTGGCAAACCTTTGTGCCCACAAAAAAAAAGATGTGTCAAAAGGACAGTTATTACTGTCACACTGCTATTACACCAATTTTTACTCTCTCCACAATATTTATTGTTTTAAAAAACAATGATTAGAATTTTAATAAAGCCAAAACCTATGTAAGTCGGCTTATACATTTTCTTTATTCTTAATGTCAAGGGAATAAGCGTACTTTTGACACACCATTTTTTTGCAGACACAAAGGTTACACTTTGCTTAAATTTTGTCTCATAGCTTTATGGTGTGTGATTTAAGCAGATTGTGTAATGATTTCTTCAAAATATTGCATTTTTACATGTCATCGAAAAATAACATCATATTTAAGTAATTGCGCAATTGTATTGTACTTAAATAATACCAAAAACTTTGTGTTGCTTGCATTTTCTTGTTTATATTCAATACTTATTGAATATTAAACTAAATAAAAAGTAAAATGCTCACACAGTGGCAGACTGGCTAGGGTCTTAGCTTACCCAATGGCAAGTAGGTTCCTGATGGAGATTTGGCCCTCTATATCAAATAAAAATGCAAAACAAACACTGACAACTGTTTTAGTAATAAAAAAGGAATAAGAACTTTATAAAGTCATCTGTAAACTACCAGTTACTCAAGTCCAATATGAAAGGACATTTTCAAAGCTAAAGATTGTAAAGATAAGGTTAAGACATTCAGTCTGAGAATTTGGAATCACACATCTTGCTATCCACTGAAAAGGAATTGTTAGATGAAATGGATGTAGAAGCAATTATTGGTAGATTTGAACAATCATCTTGTGAACACAAAATGATAGGGGACTGCATGCAATGTTCTATTGTGCATTTGAACTGTCTGTAATGTGTAAATTGTGTAATAAACTATTTGAAAATATCAACCAATTACTTAAAATAAAAAACAAATAAAAATTTCAATTATAATATTCTTTATTTACATTTCATATCTTCAGGGTGCGATAGATGAATTGTCGTCTAAATTACACAAAAATGAAAATAACACTGACATCTCATTTTAACAAATATATTTACCAAAATGACACAAAAAAATCCTGAAATACTAAAGAGTAAATTTCTTCAATAAAATCGCCATTGGTTTCAACCAAAGCCTTGAGACAACTTTTGAATCTCCTGAAACTCTTCTGGACACTACTCTTTTTGGTGAAGGCTGCCATAATTCTTGCCTTCAGATCATCTTTGGTGCTACAAGGAGTTTTGTTGATCTCTTGCTCAATTCCACCCCACACACAATAATCAAGGGGGTTGCAGTCTGGTGGCCAGATGTAAGGGGTGATGTAATTGCAAAAATTGTCTGACAGCCATGATTGGGTTCTCCTGCTTGTGTGGCATGATGCAGATTCCTGTTGCCAGACATAGGGTCTTCCATCAGCTACCCTCTTGTCTCAGAGTAGCCCTACCTCCTCAAGGCACTTGATATAGGCCTCCATGTTGACTCTGAGGTCCTGTGGGAAGATGAATGGAGACATAATGTCGCCATCACTAGCCATCACTCCAAACACTTTTGTAATCAGCATTAGACTCCAACTTTTTCCGAATCCTCTGCACTGTCCTCAGATTGACATCTAAACACTCTGAAATGTTTGTAGTGGAGCTTCTGGTGCACAATGCCAAGCAGTACAACATGCAGTTTCCAAATTTCTGGTGTAGTGAATTACAACATGGTGCTCTTTTTCTCACAGATGATGTCCAACTGACCCTACTATACTGTCCAGTCAATAAAATCAAAAACTAACAACGCCCATGAACGAAATTAAATATATAAAATGGCGACGATTTACCAATCGCACACTGTCTTGCTAGTAATATGTACAGTACATATACACTCTAAGAAATAAATATTTTTCCACAAGTATTTTAATTGTACCCTTTTTTCCATATGTTTTTTTTTTTTTTTTTAAATATTCATTCTGAAAATTAAATGTTAGCATGGTAGTTATTGTTGAGTTCCCATTTGCTTCTGGCAATTAATATTTTTAGATCCAGTTCATCTCTCTGTTCACATGTTACAAATTAAAACAATTATAATAAATAAAATCCTCAGTCTATGATTAGTGGGAAATCTTCGTTTATGTACTGTCTCTTCAGGACGTGAAGACATGATCATGGCTCTCCACACCTTCCTGTCCTTTGTAGCTCTTAGTAAATGTTGTCTTTTCACTATCTCTCCTAATCTCTGTTTTGTCTACCATTTACACAAGTTCATTAGGTAAGTTATTCATTGCTTTCCTCTGACCCTCTTGCAATTATGTCCTGTCATTGTCAAATTTTCTGCAAATAGTTTTTGTTTAATTGTTTGATTTTGACACTATGAAAGTGTAAAAATAGGTTTTAATACCAGAAATACTTTGTAAAAATTATCAGCAATAAATCTTTGAAGAAAAAAAACTATTACCAGCAATACATTTTTGAAAAAAAAAATATTACCAACAATATATTGAAGTTGATATGACGTAAAACAAACCAAACTTGCTTGATTTTGACATTTCCAGTTTGTTATTCACATGTTGGGCTCTTCTTTCACTGAAAACTATACATAGTTTTCTTAGAATTGTTGTTTAGCCTTTCTTCTCACTTTACTATGTTCTGTAGGAGTTCCTGCATTTTCCTTTTTATGTCTGCTATCAACACTGTTATCTGCATATCTAATGTTGTTAATATACGTGATTTTAAAACTGCTGACAGTAAGCATGGGGTTATTGCATAAAAATCTGGACATCTTTGATTTGTATTTGTTGCTGACCACCAAAAGACTACAATGGTTTGGATATGTACAATGAAACAGTTCATTGTTGAAGCAGTGTGTTGAACTGAATGTTGATGCAAGTCATATCAAAGGATGGGTGAAGAATATTTGGACCAAAGGTGTCAGCAGTGACCTCAAGAAATTGAATTAAAAAGAAGACATGGATCTAGATAGGGCAATCTGTAAAAGTATAGTGAAGTGGGCCTCCAAAATATCCTACAATTCTATCAAAGACAAACAACAGTAAACCAGACAATGAGTGAATTTTGTTTTCAATAACAATTCTAATAATTTTAAACTTTTAAATTTTATCTTAAACTTCTTAAAAAGAAGAATAAATACTGAGAAAAAAAAAACATATATGCAAAAAATTGTTTAGAATGATAACAGAATAAATAAGGGACAGTATTCATTCTCAAAGAGCCACAGTGAGCAAAAATAGAAAATAAAGAAATGTTATTTGAGAAGAATCCCTAGAAAAAATTGTCATGAGTCCAAAGGAGAAATTTTGGATGATGTAGATTGCGTAACTTTGTTTCATCCAGTTTTGTTTTCTCTCTAACTTTATTTTTTAATTCTTCAGTCTTTGATTCTGATTTTATCTGCAGACAATACAAGAATTTAAAACTGTTCATTTGATTTTGCAGATAGTGGAAATGTTGATGCAGAATATCTACATTTTTTATTTTTATGCTAATATTCATCAATACAAAGCTAGAGAGCCACTCTAGGTAGAGGATTACTGTGTGTTGTATGAGAAAAGGCAAGAGGTAAAGTTCATGGAGCTATGCAGGAAAGAGAATAGTTAACCCTAGACTTGAAGTGATCAACAGTGTTGTTATTGGGAAAGCATCCTCTTAGGAGTCTGTCCCACAAAGCAGCAGTTCTTGGGAAGAAGCTGTCTGAATGGAACTTACTCCTTACTAATGGAATATGAAGACAATGATTCAGCCTTGCGTATGTGGCTTGGTGGGTCTTAGTTGCAGAGGTCAGGTCTGGTGGAAATAAAGAATGTTGCTCTTCAGAATACGTTCTATGGAAATAGCGAATAGAGTGGTAAGGGGCTATTGATGTTTCATCTATCTAATTTGTGTATCTTGTGTTGTTGTGTTCCAGTAACAATTCCTGGTAGCAGGAACAAATCCCAATTTTAATGACTGGAACTGGCCTGAAGAAAAGAAAAGCAAATTGGATTTTTTTTGAAGCAATGTCTTGAAATACATTGAAATAGAATGATTGGTACCAGATGTCTGAAAGCCTAAATTTCATATTAAAATAAAATCTAATTTTGAAATTTAGATTTTTGCATACTAAATATGAAATTTAGATGTATATTTATTTAAACATTTATATCCTATTAACAATGAATCCAGTTTATACACTGGTCAAGTGCCTTTATTTTTCTCAACTGCATTATCTGGTCATTTCTTTGAGAGATTTACACAAGCCATAAAATTATATTAATGAAATTGTTGTAATTAAAGCAGTTTGATAGGGTTGAACCATTTGATTAGTCATTTATTATATACTAGCTTAAAAGATGCACTCCATGAAGACTTTTAACCTAGCTTCTACGTAGAGCTGTTTGGGTCTCTTGTCTAAAACTAAAGTGACCTTTGGTCCAGCTTAGAAAATAGCAATCATAATTTTGAAGAAATAACTTTGAATTCTTCAATACACTCCATGAAACTTCAAAACTTCACTTTAAATCGGGTTTGGGCTAGAAGTCCAATACTGGCGAAAAAATCTATTTTGGCCAATAGTCAAATTTGGGCTAAAATTCCAATTCAGGCAGAAAATTGATTTCTTCAAACTCTGAGGAACTTTAAAACCTCACATTATGAAACCTCTCACTTTAACTTTCTTTGTCATTTTGGAGAAATAAAATTGATTTCCTCAATTCACAAAGGTTTTGATTTTAAAACAAAAAAATTTTTAATTTTAAATTCGCAAAGTTTTTGTATTACTTTCAACTCAATATAAATTAAAAACTTAAAATCACTAATTTTTTTTCAGTTATTTTAAAATTTGAATTTTTAACGGTTCCCTCATCATCCCAGCACAAATCCTATTGCCAGATATTCAAACACCAGATAACAGGTAGAAACTTACAAACTTAGACTGATAAAAATTATCTTACAAAAGTGATTCAATCATTTTTTTTCTTGTTCATAATTTAAACAATAGAACTTCTGTTGTCATTAAAGTTTATAATTAATGTAAGAGATTCTGTTATATGTTATAAAAATCTAATTTATTAAAGAAATGACCTTTATTTTCTTCTGTATCTGTAATTCTCAACTTGCTCAGTTCAATATGCCAAATACTAAGTTATAATTTTTTAAATATAATGTACCATTTTTAAAATTGCTGAATTTATTTTAAAGAAATTTTAGTAAAAAAATAAGAATCAAACATTAAATTAAGAAGAATAGGTTTTTAAATGCTGCCATCCTTTAAAATGGAAAGAAGCAATTTATTTTTAATTCCAAAAATGTCATAGTTATGATATGGCATCAGATGTTCATATTTATTAGCCTCTCCACAAGTGCAATTGCGACATGGTTGAATTTGATGTGAAGCTCCATATATTTGGATAGAGGCAAAATGTTCTCAATATCTTTAGTCCCTGCCACAAAGGCATCACATCAGCCCACCACCTTCCCCATTAATGTAATGGAGAAGTGCTACCCCCAGAGCGGGAATCTCCCTAAACCAAGCACATCTATATCAAGCAGATATGGATGATCCACCCTCAAAGGGCCAGGCAGCAGATGTTAATTTTGTGCAGTAATTAAGAAAATCATTTTGTGTAAGGGAAAAGGAATATTCCCCTCAACAATTCTTAGCTAGCATTAGAAGAACCAGTTGGCTGAATTAACAGTGAAATAGAATAGTACAAAAAGACAAGAGGACTCCATGTTACATGCACAATATCACATGAGTCACAGTATCAGAAGAAGGTGCTAAAAACTAAGTTGTCCATGTTGCTAATTATGTTATCAAACACTGAGAATAATAAGCTAAGATAAATACTCACAAAGGAAAGAAAACCTTTTACGTGAAGGTCACATTGTTTCACCTGACAAAACTTTTGAAGTTTGAGCAGGAGAAGGTTTGGCCATGTCAAAATATTCAGCATGTCAACAAAGAAAAAGAAGAAAGCAGATTAAGTGTAAATACAAAATTTTATATTCCATCTGTTCTTCCCTCCCAGCTATGGGTAAATAGCAGGAGAGACTGGATTCTACAGCCTTGCTGGGGGAGGGGGCAAATGGTCTACTAGAAAGAAGAAAATCCAGATGGAGGAACCTGAAGTTAATAACTCAGTACTATCTGGAATAATCTGGCATCCTCTGCAGCCTGCTTTTTCTCTCCAGATGTCACACACTTGTGTACCATGATATTGTAGGTGTAGGAGGAGAGGATTGCTGTGGTTCAGTGCAAACCATTACAACCATACTAACCTGCGCAAGGCACATAGCTGTGCTATGTTGGGTTATCATCAATTCTCGATGGACTCCTTTTTTTTTTTTTTTTTTTAATTATAAATTAATTAAATTTTATTTTAAGTTAGTATCAACTCAATAGGGATATTGTAATTTATTAATAATTTTCAATTAAAGTGGTTTTATTTTGTTTGAATTTTTTTTTAATCATTTCACCCCAAGCAAGGTGATAATGCCACTAGGATGCAAGAGGTTACTGGAGGTGAAGGAGAATGAAAAGACTTTAGTGAGAAGAAAGAAAAATAAAAGAATAGGAATCAGGAAAACAGAAGATTGTAGATTTGCATTGCATTTAATTTTTTGAAGACTGTAGGTGTCAGAAAAGCAAGAAATCAGAAGAGAGTTCTACAGGTGAGAAGTGTAAGAAAAGAAACTATTAGAATAGAACATACGGTTGCTTCTAGCTAGTTCAGCAAGTAAAACAGTGAGACCTAGTTGCTAATCTTGTAGCACATGCAGTCAAGTCACAAAGAGTAAAACTCATTAGAACAATTGTCATGAAATTCTTTGTAAAAAAAAAAAAAGACAGTTGGAAACCACATCATGATGGTGAGAAAGTGACTGAAGAGATGTCAGGTCAGGATCAATTACTTTACATATCCTTCTTTGAATTTTGTCAAGGATCTCAAGATAAGCATCAGCTCAGATATGGCAGTAATCATCATCATCTTGTGGCCTCAGCAGAGATTGAACTCAATAATACTTTGATTGGTGTAGTTCATAATCTTGTCAAATAGCTGAATTCTTGATGCTTCGCTAGGGCTATCAAGGGTGTTTTTATCATGACACCATCACTAAATGGATTGCCAACCAAGGCTCAGAGAGACTCCATTCACCCTCCTCTAAGAGCTGGTTTGAATTCAGAGTTTTCCTTCTCCTAGACTAGTTGCCATCCAAGGCTATAGAACCCAGTCTGTCCTGCTATTTACCCATAGCTGGAGGGAGAAGAAAGAGGATTCACACCTTTCCCAAGGGTATTAGCACGTAAGTGAATGTAATGGATCCGACTGGAATTTGAACTCGGCTCTCCGATTCCTCAATCCAAGCCGCTGTCCATTACTCCACTGTGCATTCTCTATAATTTGAATCTGTCTAATATTTTCCTTTAAGCAGATTTTAATTTATATACATTTCTTACAGTTTTTCTTCAGAACTACATAATCATGTAGAACTGTTATCTCTTACTATGAAAAATTAGTGAGTGGATAATTGTCTTGTTGGTTGCCATTTGGCAACTAAGGTGGCTGGCTTTATTTTCCCAGCTTTTTTTTTTTTTTTTTTTTTTTAAGCATTTCACCCCTAGCAAGGCAGGAAGCCACTAGGACGCAAGGGGTTACAGAAAATTTAGAGCAAGATCAGATAGGAGTGATAGAAGAAAGGATGAGGGTAGTGGATAGATCAAGGCAACTGGAGATGTCGATTGACATTACACTTGAATAGCTGGAGATTATAGCTCACAGGGAAACAGGAATATGGAAGGGAGTTCCACAGGCGAGAGGTGCGAGACATGAAGCTATTGGAGTAGAAGAGATGGCTACATTTAGGAGTTTCGACAGTGAAGGGGTGAGAGCGGGATGCCAGCCTCATAAGTCGCTGGAACTCATGACGTCTGGGAACCAGCGAATGCAGCTCCTTGGAGCAATTTCCATGAAAGTATTTGTAGAACAGACAGAGGGAGGCGACGACGTGTCTGTGAGAAAGTGACTGTTTGTCATTGGTACTTTTTTCTTATGACATAATTATTTTTTTTTTATATGTGCTTATTATTCCTAATAACCTTGATCATATGAAATAATGGAGTTTTTTTTTTGTCATAATTAAGGAAATAGGCACTTTTTATATAAAATTTATATAAAAAAATTTGTTAAATCTGCAAATCACCTAATTTGGTTTCATGCAATTCTGAAATGAGCTGCTTAGAAACATTTTGCTTTTTTATTTTTTTTTACTATCCTCATCTTTATAATGGTTTGTGAATATTTTTTGCCTCTGGTGGGTGGGATGATTGGAGCAAAAAATGACATTTAGATGTTTCAGTTTAGACTTTTATTACTGAATATAAAAATTGAGTCTAAATGAGGGTTGAAAAATTGTGTTCATTTACTTTTTGTTTTAAGTGGAAAAATCCTGACTAATGAAAAATCTGGAAATCAACATTCGAAATCTTGAACACAGGCTCTGGAAATCAACATTCGAAATCTTGAACACAGGCTCTGGAAATCAACATTCGAAATCTTGAACACAGCTGTCTGATATATGTGTGAAATACACTACTACCTCAACCACAATGCAAGCTCAACAGGGTATTTCATTTTAAACATATATTTAAAATTCCTCAAATAAACATAGATAACTTTCATTGCATTTTTCCACCAAATCTGAAAATTTATTGCTTAGATATGCAGTAAAATGCAGTAATAATTTATTTTTTTACAAGCATTAAACTATTTCCAAGAAAATGAAACATTTTGCCAAGTGTGTTAAGTGGTCCTCAGTACCAAAGTTCAACATCATTAAACCTAACTATGTTACAAAGATGTTTAAACAGAAAGGAAACAAGGAAGTTTGGGTAAAGACTTGAAGAAACTAAAATGTATAGATTTTTTTATGGAAATGCATTTTCTGATATAATTTGTTTTGATTTTTATCAAAGCTGACCTTATTTTTTTTGATAAATTCTTCATTAAAAAAAACCTTAAATTTTAAAATTGAAGTGAGTGAAGTGTTCTCTAAATTGGTGCAAGTTTGGACACTATTAAAATAGACTGATCCAATCACAAAAAAAAATGAGAAAAAGTTTACCTGGAAATAATTTTCATAGATTAATTATCATTCTTTAGACATTTTTTAGCCTGTAACACTTGTCAGAATTTTAAAATATTGCTTTTTTTTATAATTTTAGATGAGGGTTTCTGTTCATAATATCAACTTTGAGTCAATTCAATCCCTGAGTTTAACAGAGTTATTTGGACCTAGATGTTGTTTACAAATGTCATGTGATAACATCATTGACATCAGCATATTCTTTTAATTTTCAAAATTTTTTAACCCCTAGTATATTTAAATTTTTTTTAACTTTTTTTTTTGTATATGACTTTTTTTATGTGAATAATTAAATGAAGAATAAACAGTTATATACTTTAATTAAGTTACTTTGTTCTTTAATTAAAAATATCTATATCTGTTCTTTATTTAAAAAATCTTTTTGTACAAGGCAGGCCTGTTTTTATATACCCAATATCTAAGTTCAATAACTCTGTAAAAGACAATGAATCAATATATTATAAACATGTCCTTCTTCTAAATTGATACAAAATTAAAGTATGGAAGGAAAGAAAAAGTTGACATTTTTTTCTTGATGCAAGAGATTTTATTTTTTTGTTAAATTCCAACTTACTTGTCACAGAGAGAAAAAAATTCAACTTTTTGGAAATTTTTTGATGCTTCTGTATTTGAAAATTATGGATTTTTTTGACTAATGAAAAAAACTCACTAAAAAGAAAAAAGGACATAAATTAAGTGTCCAGTTTAGCATTATACATATATTTTTAATTGAAACCCTAAAAGCAATGAATTCTTTAAAAATAAGTCATTCATTCAAAATACATAAAATTAGTAAATAAATATATTTTCCTACAAAAATACACATTTAGATTTAACAGAATTTTTACCAAAAATTTTATTATGCCAGTCTTCAATACTTCTTTTTTCTGTACTTGAATTGAAATTCTAATGCATACACATGCACACACACACACACACACACACACACATACACACACACACACACACACACTCCTTTGTTCTGAACTTTTGGTTGGTCTTAAGCAGTATACCAAGAAACTGACGTTATATTAAAATTGCCAGAGGTTGACTACTAAAGTCAACAATAGTCAACAAGTTTGTTTCTCAGACCAGTTTGTTATTAGATTTAATTCAGTTTTCACTGGGATTTTCTTTTTACATTGATGTTCGCCCTGTACAAGGCCCAAGAGCCACTCGAGGTAGTGGATTACAGAATAAGAGCTACAGTTTATGCAGATATGTGGGGAAAATAACGATTGACCCTTGACTTGAGCAGGTTATGATTGTAGTGATTAGAGAATCATCCTCTTGGTTACACAAAGCAGCAGTTCATGGGAAGAAGCTGCTCAAATGAAACTCACCAGAGGAATACGAAGGGTATGAAGGTGGTTCACTACAATATGTGTGGCATGGCAGGTCTTAGCTTTGAAAGTTAGAACTGGTGGAACTAAGGAATGTAGTTTGTCTGAACACTTACCATGGAAATAATGATAGAGCAGCAAGGGACTTGCAGCATGTTGTCTGTGGGAAAGAAGTTGCAGGGTGGAAAATAATTTAGCACTCACAGGGATGGGGAGACACTTTTGGTACTCATTATTTTACCAAGAATATAAAAATTTATATAAAAAAAATTACAATTCTATGCCCCTTATTCCTGCCAAAAAGCAAAGGCAAATGACCAATGAAATGTTCAGACAGCCTTTTTTAGATAGACTTTGATTTTTTTAATATATTTATGGTGATGCTATGTCTAGCTTAGGGCAATAAAATCCGAATATTCTAGAAAAAAAAGATTGGGAAGGAAAATTCTTCCTTTTGATTATTTTCTACCAAGCAGAAGCATAGAATTTCAAACCTGTGATAATTTGTGTATGGCTGCCAGTCATCCTGGCAACAAAAATATAATCAAGGTTGCTGGCTGGTGAAAATCACTATTTTTTCATGTGTCTTCAAAATGCAGAATTACTCAAACATGGAGACATTCTTAAGAATTAATATTTGCAGCTGAGAATTCCAAAAACCAAGTGGCCAACCAAAAACTCCAGACAACATGACTGAAACTAAAAACAAGCAATTTTATTCTGAAACCAACTTGAAAAAGACATAAACAAAGTCTTAATCAATGCTACCAAATTTCCTCATTTGGTTTTCCTAACTTACAACATTCTTCACAATTGCTACATTAACCTTGACTGCTGACTGGTCAGGACTTTTATAAGTATGAGAGAACTTTCACTTATCTAAGGACATTTTTAACTCTATCAACTGTAAGTCCCACTTTTTAAATGAACATTTTCTCTTTACCTAGCATAATTTTTATTTAGCACTCAAAGAAATATTTTGAGAAAGTTGTCATATCCATCTAAACCCTTCTAATTTAAACTATAGTAAATAAACAATTTTTTTTCTGTTCATTTTCACACTGAGTAAGAGTCCTTGGGCTCCAAATATCCTCATTAATTTTTTTTCTATATTAGAAAATTCCCATAATGAGAATAATTGAAGTAACTAGATTCATCATTATACACAAGTTCACAAGCCTTCACTAGTTGCACCTTTGTCTCACATGAGTGACACAGAGTCAATCAAAACAAATCACAAGGTCAAAGGTTCTATTCCAAATGCCAAAGATTGCCTTCTGTAAAATGATGGTTGGTAAATTTGCTGTGTCCAACAATTTGCTAGTATGAGTTCAATCTTTAATTGGTTGCTTGATTGGCAGTGGCCATATGACTGAATGGTTAGTGTTAGCACAATAAGGATGTGATTTCTTAATAATACCATCCTTAGGGGACATTTCCAGCATGCAGCACCATTGTGAAGTGTCAGAAAAGCATGAGTGAACTTGGATGGATGAAACTGTTTGGAAGCTTGTATGAAATCAATAATCATCATCATCACTAAGTGCTTGAGTCTACTCTTTATGAACATTTCAAGGTTCAAGTACAAAAGAACAACAACAAAAAGAATGGCAGGTTTGGATGCTGCTGCTGCTGCTGCCATTGTTCAACAGTGAACTGTCTACACTTTTAAATAACATGATCATCTGTTGTTAACAGTGTGCAAATCAAGGAATGCTCTTTATGAAGAATCCAAGACTTGAGCATCAAGAAGTTCAATATTCAATAATGTTTGGCTTTGTGCTAGAGTAACTCAATATAAAGTAAATACTTCCTTTTTTGCTCTCATGCCATGTGATGTGGTTTAACATTGCCAAAAATTGAATTTTTGGCAATGTTACATCATGTTAAGAAATATTTAATAAAAAGAAATGAATAAAACAAAAAAAAATGTTTGTGTCATGTTAATTGCATAGTGAATGTGTATTATATGTGGGACTTTGCACAAATACACAAAGACTGATATGTACAAATAGTAAGTTCATTAGATTTTGTTAGCTCTACGAAGAAAGTCTGATTTGTATATGGAAAACAATTTAGAAATAGTTTTGAAAGTCCTGTTTAAAGGTTTTTGGCAAGAGAAATTTTATAATATAGAAGAAAGTGTGTGTATGTCATTGATATTGAAATAGTTTGTCCACGCTGAACATGACTAACGTTTTTTGCTTAGTGTGATATTTGATGAGCTACAGAGAACCTGAAAGGCATCTCATGGAGTGAGCCAAATCATTCTTTTTTTTTTAAGTGGGAAGGGAGAGACTTTCTTAAATATGGCAGGCTCATTTCTGGTTGGTTGGAAAAGGTTTGTATCCAATTGCATTTCCTAATATGTTGGAGCCTTTTTAAACTTTTAAATTGCTTGGTCATCTTTTTGCACCAAGCCAGAGAAGGGGCAAAAGCTAACAACTAAATTAAATTAAATGAATTCTAGAACGGTTCTAGTATAATTATAATCCGGTATAATACTTACTGTATACTTACTTTTGTAGTCTCCCCCCACCCTATATGTAAAAAAAAATCAATGCTTATTTCCGCTTTTCCTAATAAGAGTTGTTTTATTTTTTATAAAAAAAATGATCCAGACATTGTCGCAAAGTATATTTGCACTCTCTCGTAAAATATAGGTGTCAGTGGAAAGGTCGAGTTTTCTTTTCTTCGTTGGTTGGGGTAGGTCTAGATTAGACTTTGCTGACAGTTTGTTTTTGGCCGGAAGTGGCGTCCGGTCCGGTCCCTAGGATTCTAACCATGCGGCAGCACCTTTCTCATTGCAGTAAGAGAGGTAGGCTCTGTGTAATATCGATGCCAGCGTGACAGTGACTGCGGGGGACTGGGCAAAATGTTTTGTCTGTGGCCCATATGCATACGTATGTGTACAGCGCCTCTCACGTAAAAATAACCTTGGGGAAGCCGGGTAAAATTGATCATCTGTTAGTAGTTGGTCAAAGTTAACACTACTTCTGCAAAAGTATGGAATGGAGCTAAGGACAAATTCATTGAAATTTAAAGAAAATATTGGTTACAAAAATGATCGCCGTGAGCAGCAAAAAGACAGTTCACAGGCTGCATTTAGATCCCTGTGCTGTGCTGTACAAATCTAAGCTTAGTAAACATCGAAATAAACTCAGGCGATTTGTGAGACGGGGTTAATTCACTTTTCTACTTTCGAATCAATTCCACATGTTTGTGACACTGAGGCTTTGAGGTAGTTTAACATTAATTCTAACCTAAAAAAAACTTAAGCCCAAAATGAAATATAAACTCGAAGATACAGAGATAGAAAGAGAGAATGGAAGACATTTTCCTTGGTAATGTGGAAGTGAAGAAATGGACATTTCGGTTGCCTCACCCTTACGAATTAGAATGTTGCACCAAGAGTTTACTTTTTTTATCTATCAAAATTCTGGCATGCGGGTCAAGCAATTTGAGAAATAGCTTTATCTCTTTCTTGGGAAATTAGAAAAACACATGTCATTGGCAAAAAGAGAAGCAAATGGGAATCATATTTTCATTAGCGAAAACGAATTAACAAATGAAAATAGAGAATGAACTTCACAAGGTCAAGGGTCAACTTGTGGTATGATTTTTAAGCACTTCAAAGTTGTGGCACAATGAGATCGCCTCCTTAGACCGATACATGCAGAAGTCACCTTCATGACAAATCGACTGTGGGTGATTCGAACCCACGTCGCATGGTCGGAAAGCGAAAGCTTTCTTTTATATATGTTTCATTGAATATGACTGACAAGGAAAATTTTATCCAGTTTTCCTTTCATGGGGACTAACACACACACACACACACACACATATATATATATATATATATATATATATATATATATATATATATATATATATATATATATATATATATATAAAATTACTTCAAATATTATTATAGTGGGCACTTCGTATTAGAAATAGATACCACATTTTCGTTTATTGAATAGTATGTATTACGTCTATCGGCCTGCGCATTCAAGAAATGCTAGTAAAGAAAATGTGTTCTTCGGCAGGGAAGCGAACTTAAAATTTATAGGGAAAACGACCGTCTACTACGGCGTGCTTTACGTCTCGGCCACAAAGAATATCACTGTAAGCAAGGCTCTGTTTTCTCTTTTTAAGTACATACTCTCCACTCAGATTATTTTTCTCGACAGACCATATCTGCTCACTTTTGGATCCGAAACGTAGACAAAGCAATTTCTAAAGAATTATTAATGCATTTATTTTTAATTCGTCATTCTTATTGGTTAAAAAATATGCGTGCGTGTGTTCTATCTATATCAAACTCGCTTATTCCTCTTTTCGTTTGCCCGATTTCTTAAAAACGTCCTTAGATTTTTTTTTTTTTTCTAACTAAAATTTTTCTGTTACTTATCTTTTTTTTCGGTTGATTGAAAAACTAAAAAGTGATCGTCTTGGAAAATAAAGTTTATCAACATTTCTTACTGATTATGTTCACTTTATTCGAACGTATTGTCTCCTCACTGATTTACAAGTATAAAAAAGAAGACATCTATCTATATATATATATATATATATATATATATATGTCCGTCATTCTACTTGGCCTATTCTACTGTATCTCAAGTTGTTAGGCGTGTCTCTCTTGTTGAATATCTTGGTTCACTGCCCCAGTGACAATCATAACGGCTGCTTGTCACGAGCTGACCATAACTATCTCACTCCATGTTTTCTCTTCTGGACCTTTCGTCTCTTACCTCTACTTTCCCGCTTAAGATCTTAAATTAGAAACTGTCTGTTCACTGGCGAAAGAACTCTAAAGACAGTATTTTCAGCACGTTAGGATCGTTGGGGCAGTAGCAGTGGTGTGACAAATAGCCTGACGGAGCCCATTTTTCTTCAGGCTGTTTTTTTTTTTTTTTTTAATCATTTTCCCCCAAGCAAGATAATAAAGCCACTAAAACGCAAGTGTTAGAGAATATGAGGAAAAACACTATTGTGGAGAGAGAACATTAAAAGAATTAAGAAGACAGTAGATAATGATTGACATTGCATTTAAATTTTTTCAAAGTTGACTGGGAAGCAAGAAGTCGGAAGAGAGTTCTACAAGCGAGAAGTGCGACAGAAGAAACTGTTAGCATAGAACTTACGGTTATATCTAGCCAATTCAACTGTAATACTTTGCCACCAATCTAGTACTGCACTCAAATTCATAAAGCCTACGTACCATAGAGGAAAGTTCATCAGAACAATTTGAAAGTATTTATAGAAAAGGCATAGGGGAAACAACATTACGGTGGTGGGAAAGTGACTGAAGCTGAGATGCCAGGACAGAACGATTAATAGTGCGGATTCTTCTTTGGATTTTATGAAGAATCTCTCTGGTTGACATCTCAGGGCAAGAGAACACAGTTAGCCTTGCTACTTAACCCATAGTTTGAGGTTGAATGATTTGCATTTTACGGACTAACAACCCGTTGCCTATTTGGAATTGCAAGAATATTTCTTTTTAAGTGAAAAACATTTTTTTAACAATAAAAATTATTTTTCTAGATAAAAGTCCTATTTTTAACTCTGAGCTGGTGGAAATGAATTCATACTTCCCCAAGAGTATTTGCGCGTAAGTGTAACGAATCCGACGAGAATTTGAACTTGGCACTCCAATTTCTAATTCCAAGGCTATTTGTACGAAAATGAGATCGGCTGATTCCTCTAATCGAGTCTGTAGCCGTTACACTACCCACACACATACATTTCTCTCTCTCTCTCTCTCTCACTCACTCACTCACTCACACACACACACACACACACACACACACACACAGCACGCGTAAAAAATGACGGGATAATATGCGCATATTAACCAGCACTTCCGCCTTGGATCAAAATGTAGTATCTGTGCGTACACACACTAAACACGCATATAAAGGATGCTCCGAAGTAACTATCTATTTCCGCGGAAAGTACAAGAGACAGAAGAAGCACAATGATACCATTCGATAGAGCAAGTTTTAGTAATTAAATATTTTTTTCTGCATCATTGCCAACATTGATTATGTATTTTCAATGTGCTTTTCATTTTGAAGGTTGTCTCCCGGAACGTGGCTTGTCACACACGTCGCTGTCGCCACTGCTGCAACACAATTCTCACCGCCTAGCTGCTGTTTGGTCTCTGTAAACGTTCGTCAAACGTCGATGAATGCCAACGAGTGCAATGCAATATTTTACTTATTTATTTTTTTTTTTGTATGGAAGAATTTAATAACAACTCTGTTTTGTAAGCATTAACATGTCAGACGTCATTTTGCCAGACTGCTATCTGTAATAAGACAAGATGAACTAAGAGTTATTGACAAAAATGTCTCAACCGCTACTGCTACTAACTTCCGCCTCTGACGTCCTTAGCCAGCATAATAAAATGGAGGCATTTTTTTCGGAGCGTCTCTTTTGTATGTGTTTGTATATATATCTGTTTCTTTTTTATCTAACTATTTCCTTTATATTTTCTTATCTGTTTATCTATTTCCTGCTTATCTATCCATCTATCTTGGATTGATAATGCGTTTTCTTACTGTATATGCTTGAACTACCTTCCTTGTCATTTCATTTTCTATTTTTTTATTTTTCTGTTTCTCCTGATTACATTTTTTTTAATCTTATTTCAGTTCTCTTTTCTTTATTTTCAACATTGAAAATATAACCTCTTGCCTCTCTGATTATGACTGTGCTCTTTTACAGTAATAGACCAGGTGAATTTTAATCAGGAGTTGGAGAGGAGAAAAAAAAAGGAATGGAAAAAGGGATTAAAGAAAGAAATAAGAAAGGCAAAAATTGAAAAGAAAAAAGAGAAAGTAAAAAAAGAGTGAGAAAGTAAGACGAGGAAAAAAATGGATGAGCAATGCGGAAAGTACATTTACGCTTGTAGAGGAAAGAAAAGTCACAATGTACTCTTTGGTAGGCTCGGAAAAAATGTTATGCTTTTGGTTTACAGGTAAAAAAAAAACTAAGAGAAAGTAAGTAATGTTTTCATTTAAAATGTAGGTAATATTTTGGATATTTATTATTTTTAATATATCTCAATAAAATAATTTATAAAGAATCAACAATAATATTTTATAATTGACATGCTTACGATATGTCTTATTAAATTTAGTAAGTAAATATTTGAATAAATTAGTTAAAAATATTACTTATTTTCGCGATTGTTAAGTTGAAATGGAAGGTCTCATTATTAAATAATAGGTGACTTTCACAGGCAGACATAAGTTGCCTCGTTCAATGTTAGTTAAATAAACAGCTGAGTAGACGAGGTCCCAGATATATTTTTTTTATTTGTATCTCGTTGGTACGAGAATAAAGTAACTGCGAATTACAATTGCCACTGTGGTTATTTTACATGGCACTGCGAACAGGATCTGGTGAATACGTGGAACTGTCTTAACAAATTAAGATATGGCATCTGCCCCAGGCGGAACCGTCGATTTCATTGCTCAGCTCATACAACAAATGATAGAGATACAATGGGAAACTATCGTGCTTCGGAGGTACTGAATCCTTTGTGTGACGCAAAGGTCAATCACGAAAAAAAAACCCCAACAAAAACAGACTGTCCGCAACGGACAACGACTGGGCATTATTCCTTGACGCTGGGACTCTGTATTCTTTTCTTTTTACGTGTCATGTCCTTTCAGGACGTGGGCGATCATGGCTCTCCACCTCGCTCTATCCCTTGCAGCTCTCAGCAAGCTCCTTCCCTCTGCTTCCTCCCCCAGACCACTTTTTGTCATCCACCTGCTCAAGCTCGTCAGGTATGCTTTCCATTGTCTCTCTTTCCCTCTATTTGGACTCTGTATGTGTAAACTTAACAACCCAGTCGAAATACGCAACGAATTGAAAACGACATGCTCGTCCGAAGTCAGCAGACTTCTTTTCGACCTTATAGGGATTGAAATCTTAAATCCGGCTACGAAGAAAGTTACACATCCCATTGGTTGCGGTAAAGGGCTTGCACAAGGAAGTACACCGGCAGATGTTTCATTCCACATTTCAAGCGGAAGGTGAATCAATCATTCATTTTTTTAGGGAGGCTACGAGCTCAAGCCAAATTTTGTTCGTTCACAGTTGATTGTCCCAAAACAGAAGGCTGATGTCAGCAAGTCAACTACTCGTACGACATGATAGCTGGGCAGATGATTGCGGGACTCGCCAACAAGGAACACCAGAGTCGAGTTTTGGCCGAGGCTGCCAGCCTCATCACACTCTAGCAAAAGTTTGACCGACTCGTCAGCTTGGATACGACGGACAAGTTAGCTTCACGGTTACGAAATGATGTTATCCCGCCAACCTCGTCCTACCTACAGATATCTGGCTACGAGCGCCGTGCGCTTCGACAACCCCGAAGAAATAATGTATTCGCTTCTTCGTCAAATAAGAATCGTTATATGGGTTGCGGGAAGACATTCCACCCAGGTGGATCAATTAGTAGGAGGGATTGCTCAGCAGTTAAACTGGTATGTCATAATTGCGGGATTAGGGGGGTCACGTAAAAATGGTATGCCAGAAATGTACTAAAATTGAAATTGGAACCACGAACAGATCAACAAGGTGCGAGACAGGGCGTTATACATTCACTTTCGCAAACACTGATCTGAAAGTTACCTCACCCGTGCTAACCGCTATGCTGGCAGATCAAAATGAAGACGTAAAACCGGTTTCATACCACCCGGTGCTATACTTCATCTTGCATGCAATGGAAAGCGATTTGAAGGAGGTATCCCAGATTCACCGCCATCAGTTACAATAGAAGGGACTATAATGCATCAAACCCACGCTTCATTTGGACACACCCAGACTGGTCCAATTAGACACGGTAGTCATCGCATCCACGCGTTCGCCGATGCAGAGGCTCAAACTTGTTCAAATGGACCAGGGATATTAAAAGTACTCCGGTACCAAGATGACTACCTTGTGCCAACTAGTCATCGAATACTCGACATCACAGACAACCAACTTCACATAAAGATCGTGTTGTTCATGCATATAAAAATTGGCTCGAGGGAGAAATGACAGATGGCTGTCAAACAACACGTCTGTCTTTTACTTACAAGAATCTGCCCGGAAAGCTCTATATCTGTTGCTACCTAATTTCCCAGTCCAGACATCACAGCTCAATTCATTGAAGGTGGTAAAGGAAAATTCCCTGTGCACACGACCACGTAGAAAAACCATTCCAGCTATGTCTAGTATTATCTCGTTCCTTTCGATGGAAACCAACATGCATCTACTTGAACGATGAATACGTGACCATTTTAAGTTCAGCGCATTTAAAACATGCCCACACCAACCCTTATAGCCTATGACGAGAAAGCCTTCGTCCCTGATGCAAGATCATCAGTGGTCCACACACCGATCCCTGTCCCTCACCACTAGAAGAAGAAAGTGAAACAAGATCGATCAAGACATCGCATTGAGTATAATTGAACCGGTGCCAGTGGGTACTCCTACAACCTGGTGCTCAAGGATAGTAGCCGCACCCCCAAAACGGCTCCTTCAGACGCATGCTAGACTTAAAAGAATTGAATACTGCCTTCATGAGGGAAACCTATCACACGCCGTCCCCAATTAATCAGGTCTCTCTCGTTCCAGCTCAGTCAAGGAAAACAGTTCTGGATGCATGGAACTGGTACCACATTTTACCGCTTTCTTCAGTCTCATCTTTCACACAAGATGCCACTACATTTATCACTGATTGAACTTGGTACAGGTATCTTTGTGCTCCCCAGAGATTTCATGCGACTGGAGACAGATATACTCTTCGGTTCGACGATATTACAGTAGGCATGGTTTGAAAAACCCGTTCCATAGACGATAGCCTCCTTTAGGACGATTTTATAGAGTCCTCGTTCTGGCACATAATGGAATATATAAACCAATGTGGGAAGAATGGGGTTGAGTTTAACCCTGACAAATTCTATTTTGCAGAGAATAAGGTGGTGTTTGCTGGGTTCTTAGTAACGGCCGATGGTGTGAAACCAACGAAGAAAATGACTGAGGCCATCCTTCACTTTCCTACATGAACAAATATCACAGGCGTCAGCTCCTGGTTTGGACTGGTGAATCAGGTATCTTATGCGTTCTCACAAGCTGGGGTGATGACCTCCTTCAGGGAATTACTGCGCTCAAGGAACCTAAAGTTTTATTGGGACGAAAGACTTGACCAAATTTTTAAGAAGTCCAGGCTACTAATCGTGCGGAAAACTGAGGACGAAGTTAAGACGTTTGAGATCAGTAGAACGACATGACTTTTGAACAGATTATAGTACAACAGGAACCAGTTACTTTCTTTTTCAAAAACACTGTAATTGCCCTGGCGAAACGAACCCAAATTGAAGTGATGGTCACTGGAAAATTATTTTGACCGGATCTCGCTTTACCAACGACGTAGAATCCCGCTATGCACCGGTCGAAGGTGAAGCCGTGGCACTTTTCATTGCGCTAGAATCATATCGGATGTTTATATTGGGATTCCCATATTTGCTAGTGACTGTTGACCCTCGACCACTCATAAAATATTTTCTCAGATTGGGCCCTCGAGAACCCACGTCTCTTTAATTTCAAGAAGCGCACACTAATATACAATTTCAACATTAAACAACTCCATGGAAAAGTTAATGCTGCACCCGACTGCGCCTCCCGGTATCCAGCATGGATCACATTAGCGGACTCGACAGAACGTCCCCAAATATAATCTGCAGATATACAACAGAAGCGTAAACGATCATTCTACGAGGCGACTACAGGTGATGCGGTAGAACCAATTGACAGTGCAATCAAGGCTGCATTCATGTTCACATACATTCATGACCCTAGAATATCATATAGGATAGGATCATTGCCGCGGCAGCCATTGACGAAGAATGTCGAACTCTGACGGAATATTATACGGACTATTTCCCCCAAATTATGTCATGGCCTGTCGTCAGTGATCTCTTGGTTTTGGCCCATGCGCGAGGAATTTGTACTGCGTCGAATGAGAATAAAATCTTTATAACTCGACAACTTCGTGCGGACATACTTGAATCCCTACATTCTGCACACCAGGGTGTAAATGGTATGCTAGCAAGTGCGAGACAACGCCTGTTTTGGCCGGGTTTAGTTGCCAGCGTCGGACAGACCAGAGTCCAATGCCAAATATGTAACTCTATAGCCCCATCACAGCCTAAAGAGCCCTTGATGCCGCCGTCTACCCCTGAATTCTCATTCCAACAAACCGCGATTGTCTTTTTCGGCTTACACGGTAGAAATTTTTATACATGATCGGTATACTGGTTAGGTGGAAGTGGCTCTAATGTCATCTGGGAAGGACAGGGCAGTATGCGACATTCTGGGAACTTGTTTCTGCACACTTCCAACGGGGGATCACCTTTTGATTTCCAAGAATACGACTCGTTCCTTAAGAATTTGAGTTTCCGGAAACATACTTCGTCGGCTTATTACCCATAAAGCAATAGCCGGGCAAAACTGGCCGTCAAAACGACTAATCGTATACTCGCAGACAACACTGACAGCTGTGGTCGATTGTATCATGATTGTGCAGCCCGTCCTTTGTTGACCCAACGCAATATTTCCGACCAGGATCTTGGCATATCTCCTGCTATGATGTTATACGGTCGTGCTATCAAAGACCACCCCATGTTCTACGGGACAAATACCAGATACGTAAACAGTGGGAGAGAAATTGGTGAAAAGCAGCAATGTCTAAAAGACACATGCAGAACAAACACTTTTACAATAAACAGTGTGGCCCATTTTGGGAATTGCAAATTGGCGGTTCTATTCAGATCCAGATGGATGAAAACAAGGTGAATCGCGGAGATACCCGGTAACCGGCAGTGGCGTGTGTGGGTGGATGGAAGCAATCAGGTAACTCTACGCAACTGTCTCTTCCTCCGTAAGATCCACCCAGTTGTTGACGTCCCACATCATTCTACCCAGAAAGCGGGCCCTTCGACCTTATGTCACCCCGATTTACAGCCGGTTCAAGATAGCAACACGGAAAATAGATTAACCAGATCTAGACCAGAACGTATAATACCTCTTCAGATCCTGGTATCCGGCCGCAGCGACCAGGTGAATTCTCTATGGTGATTCAGCACAGATTATAATCCCTTATCACCCAACGTAAAACATAACCAAATACTGCGAGCAAAGAACCAGAAGACATGGAAATTGACGACACCGCGGATTCAGTTTGGCCCAGTACAAAGTAATATTAGAGAAAACCAATATCGGATAACACCAGCCCCAAGTCAACGCCCACGACGAAATACGCGGGCACCTCGAACTCTATCCTCACAAATGCAAAAACAATCGCACACATATTCTGGAGAAAACCTTCAACTGACCACGTCAACCCGTTCTGTGGTCAGAGGAGGGAGGGGGCATGTGGAGAAGAAATGGAAGGTATCATTAGATAATGGGGAACTTCCACAGGCAGACATGTTGCTTTGTCCAGTATTATATAAACAGCTGAGTGGCCGGTGGCCCAGATATATTGTTTTATATTGGGCACCTCGTCGTGGTGTAATGGTTAGCAAGCTTGTCTCGCTAGATCAGTTACAACTGAAAAGTGAGTTCGATCCTCACTAGATGCCCCATACTTTTGGCCTTGTGCCACATCTAAGCTATGCTTGGAAAATAACTATATTGTTTTGTATTTGTATCTCGTCAGTACAAGAATAAAGTAATTGCAATTACTACTACCATTGCCGTTGTGGTTATTTTACAGCTATGACCTATATTTTCTGCTCCCATGCAACAGTGATTACATTTTACCGGTTTGCCTTTTATCATTGTTCGGGGGGGGGGACCCTGGAGTTATTTTTATTTATTTTTTTTAATAATAATAATATTTCTAAACAATGTTTTAATATTGTGATTTCTTTGTTCTAACTTAATTTATTTTCAAAAGTAGATTTGTCATTTTCCGTCCATATACAGAAACGATTTAACTTAAGTAGAATAATGTCCTGCTCAGTCATATGCATGATTATGTCTACATATTTACACGTGTCACACGCGGAGAATAATATAACATATATCTACACAGCAAGCAGGGTGAGAGGAAAAAGAAAATCTAGGATCTTACATATAATATGGAGATTCATCTGTTTCAGACCAAGGTTGAAAAGAAACAAATTGTATCCGTGAATTTTGGAAGATCCTCAACCAAATCATAAACAGAAGTAAAACAACTGCCCACAATTATTAATGGCTCTAGGGTGATATATTCCTCAACTGATAAGGCGAACCTCTTTGCTTCTATCTCAACGTTAGATGACAAAATCATCCCCGCCCCAAGTTCCCACAATCTCAGTAATATTACCGTGACAGCTCGCGAGTTCTCTAGACTTACCAAATGCCTTGATCCTAAGAAAGCCACTTGTCCTGAGAATTCCGGTGGTTGTTTTTGAGAATATCAATCCGGAATTATCCCCAATCCTAGCAAAGTTATTTAACCGCTGCTTGAAAGAGAAATCCTTCCCAAATCCGTGGAAAGTGTCAAGTGTATGCACGGTTTTCACGAGCGCGGATGTGGGATCTTGCCGCTCCCAGTACAGAACCATCAGTCTCCCTAGTATCATCAACAAGCTCTTTGAGGCCATAATCAATAAAAAGGTCTAGCACCTAGAAAAGCGATGATCAGTATGTGTTTTGGTCGGCCCGATCCCCTGCCGACGTCCTAACTACCATACTCATAGAATCAGTGAGGCTCTTGACAAACACACCTCGAGGACCATAGCACTAGATATCTCAAAGGCCATCGACAAGGTGTGGCACAAAGCTCTTCACTTATGGAATCACTGGAAGTGTTCTCTCGATCAGAAAATCCTTCCTTAACCGGTAGGTCCCTGAATGTAATTATCAATGGCCAGCCACCCCTGGAGCCCTAGTGGTCAATGCAGGCATCCACCAGAGGTCCCCCAATGAAGCAACCCGCTTTTTGATCTACATAAATGATCTGCCTAAGAATATACTCAGATCATTTGTAAATATCTATGCCGATGATACGACTATTATACGGGCGCACCTCTAAAATTCTCGATGGTCAGAGATTGGCGACTGAACTCTCTTCCGATCTGGCACAAACTACCCAATGGGGTAAAAACTGGTTGGTTACATTCAATGCCTCGAAGACCAAGCTAGTTACATTCCATCATCGCCGATCTGACCCCGAACTACCACCAATTTTGATGAACGGAGGTCCTCTCAGGGAAGCATCGTTCATCGAAAGCCTGTTGGGCCTCAAAGTCACACTCAACTTCAAGTGGAACTCGTATATATAATCCATTGCTAAGGATGCAGGTAAAATGGTCGGCTCCCTGTACCAGTAAGTACTTGAATCCTCCTGCTATCCCCTACCTTTACAAGAGCCAGATCTGTCCAAAAATGTACTGTTGTCATATTTGGTGAGAGCTGCCCATACTCTCTAACCTTGATAGAGTTCAAAAACGCCACCAAGCCCTTGTGGATGACGAACTATTACCCACCCTTTAACCTCTCTCCCACAGGCGGGACGTGGCATGCCTCTTACTACTCTACCGCTACTTCCACGGAAAGTCCTCAGACGAACTATATTCGCTTGTTCCACCGAGGGAAACCTTCGCAGCAAGAACACGCCATGTCACTTACATAGTAGCAAACCACCCACAATCCCTCCGTATCCCATCTGTGAGAAGTAAGTTCCACTCGAGCAGCTTCTTACCGCGAACCACTGCCCTGTGGAACCGATTCCCAACAGGATGTTTCCCTGATCACTACAACCTTAAACTGTTCAAGGCTAGAGTTAACTGTTATCTTCCACTCCTATACACACAAATGGCCTCCAAACATAACCCTCTACATTGAGTGACTCCCCGGCCTTATAAAGGGTGAACCTCGCTATAAAAAAATATAAAAAATAATATCAATATATTATTCCTGTGTAGTTTGAACAGCGTTTTTGTTCTGTTTCTGGAAATTTTCTTTTTTTGTTTTTTTGAAAAGGTAATTTTTAAAGGAGAAGCAAGTAAATTGACGCCATAGTATAAATCCATTATCGATTTACAATATAAATTTGGTATTGTAAATGAAAATCGGGTATCATGAAGACGGACACAAAGTAAGGATTCAGTTTCATATTATAAGTACAACGTAAATTCTGTCAAAGGAGTTCAAGTTACATCAAAAATAGTTTCTCAATTTTTTTTTTACGTCTGTTTAACTGAATCTTACCCAAAATAACGAATTCTGTAATTTAAATTTATAAAAACGTGTTGTTTTTTTTTTTTTTTAACAATCGTGATTACTTTTGTAATGGATGAGGTCACATTTTCTAAAATCATGGAATCAAACTGAAGACGACCGCTTTTATTTCCTGTTCCACGTCAATTTTTGCACGATATTTGCTTTTCATCACAGCTACTGACGGAAATCAAGCTTTGCAAGGATAAGCTATCGTCAATGAAATTAGGAATCGAGGATATTCACTTTTTATTAAAATCTTCTGTTCATTCGATGTTTGTAAATTTTGCTTTAAATGTGTTGTTACAAAACGGCTCAATAAGATTTTCTTCTGTAGACAATAAAAGTCAAAGTGAGACTAGGTTTTTAATTTGATTTACATAATTTTGAATCAACAATCCTCTTTTTCTTGAGTCTTGGAACGTTCATAAAGAATAGCCCTTGACTTGCACACTTGTTATTAAAAGTATAGACAGGTCCACTTGTCTATGAACAATCGTAGCAGCGTCACCTAACTCTGTCATTAACCTACTTGCACAATCATCGGCGTCTTCTAGTGTCGATTACCAATTTCACTTAACAAGGCTTGGGTAAACCATCTTGCTGGAATGTTCTTCATAGGACGATGTTATGAAGAAGTTACCTACTCGACCAATCGACCATGGTGACATTCTAAACCTTTCGGTCACGCTTTTAGATAATATTTTTAAGCCAGCTGTTAAGCAAATCTAGGTGTTCTCTAGAAACAAATCAGACAAAACTGGATTTTCGTGTCGGAAAAAAACCCAAGACGGAGTGCCAGTCAAAAGGACGGATTTTTTCTTCCCTTAACGCCGCTATTATTTTAACAGCCTTCAATCCTTGGTTTTAAAAAGCGATTATTAGAATCGTAATAAAACTTAAACATGTGATGTGATGAAAGTGAATTTATAATTTTTTTGTTTTTGAGAATTTACAACAAAAATAATAAACATTACTTATTTCTTACATTGTTTATTTACAATAATAATTTTATATTTACAACATTCTAAAAACTAATAGAATTCAAAATTGAAATCTTTATTATTTATCTTTTTATAAAGTTCGAATAGATTGGCAATTAGCCGATGCTTTGCCAATCACTCCGATAAACAATAAATAGTGTAAATAAACAATCTGATAAATAGATTTGATTATTTTTGTTGTCAATTCTCAAGGACAAAGATAATCGTGTATTTTCTACCGTGATTCTCACATATAGTACAGTGGACAAGTAGGAAAACCATCTCAAGATTGTTAAGCGTATGGAAGCGAGAGAAAGGAATAACGAGGATTAGAGTAAAACAACGTTTATTGTGGGTAGAGAGTACAAGAATAGTGATCAGGGATACGCATTGCGTCGGGAGTTGAATCAGTTCTCGTGCCGGTATGGCCAAGGTCACAGGATACGGTCGGTGCACGTTTGGTTGATGGAAATCACGGTTGTAGGTCGTTTTGTCAGTTGGCCGACCTGTTTGCGTTGAAATGGGATGACGTCGGACTGGTAGCCCTATTCTGGGGAAAGGAGGTCGCTGCGTCGACTGTGAAGGGAATGCCTTGTAAACGAGTCGAGGTAGAGCTGTTCTGTGGAATGGGGGCCACTGCGATCGACTGTGAAGTGAGTGTCTTCTAAAATGAGTCCAGGGAGGCCGAGGTAACGGCGGGTATTGGGAGGCCAAGGTGATAGGTCAAGCCAGGAAGTGGTAACGGTTGTTGAGATGTGTGGTCATGTTGAATGGTGGCAGTGAAAGTGGCGAGGGTGGTGGTAGTAGTGCTTTGTGTAGTGGCTGGTCCGCAACTCTGTTGTCATAGTGACGAGGTCATGGCAGCAGCAGCGTCCTGCATGATGGTCGGCGGCCGCGAATATGTCCTGGTCGTTCTCAGAGCCTGCTTTTAAGCAGGTCTGGTAATCTCAAGGCGCATCTCTTTTACCGACAGGAACGTTCGCGATTGCCGCCGCCAGAGCTCACTTTGTAGATCGAACGTGGTGCGTGGAGCCTAATACGCAGAAAACGGCTTTTGTTATTTCGTTTTCTGCCTTCGAGGCGTTCACATCCGGCCAGCGTGTAGAATGAATCAGAATGAGATCTAATTGTAACAGAGAGTAACAAGATGTAAGTAATGTGGAGAAATTGACTTGGTCAGGTGGGAAAGAAAGCAGTGTACTAAGCTCGTGTTGTAGAAATGCTTATTAACAAAAATGTTTTTCTTTTGTATTAACCTTTTATAGTTGCAGTGGTCATCATGTGACCGTGTTACCATAAGTTGTATAAATGGAGAGGAAAGTTATTTTCTTGATTATCAGACTGGTTAGGCCCAGGAAATGTAAGCAATAGCAATTACATTAAGTGGCGAAAAATATTACCGCGACGTGGTAATATTTTTCGCCACTTAATGTAATTGCTATTGCTTACATTTCCTGGGCTTAACCAGTTTCGACTCGTTCGGAGTGAGTTCTCGAAATCTTGAGAAAAATAACCCTGTTAATGGATAATAGCAGAGCGGAATTACGGAGAAGGATTTTTTTTTCCTAAGGTCAAAAATTAAAACTACTCTGGCCATTGCACATCAGGAGGAGGATATTTCCGTGAAATCATTCTCTGCTCTGCAAAACAATATATTAGAGAACTTGACAGAGGTGGAGATCTGTGTTAATAAAATTCAGCTCATGTCTTCTGAGGAGGAGGAATGGGAAGAAATCGAGAGGTTCCGAAGGTAGCGTGAGGATTTCGAGCTTAAGGTCCTCCCTGCCAAAGCCACTACTCTGAATTCGTTGTCTCCGTATTTCCCGGAAGTTGATCGAAGTCCGTGCTCGTTTGTGGTGAAACCACCGCAGATACAGATTACTGGTCCTACGTACAGTGGTCTGGAAATGGATTCCGACAGTATGACTTTTCGGAACTTCCTTTCTTGTTTCGAGAACTGTGTGGCTGGCATGACCAACGACGCGGAGAGGCTAAACTTCTTAAAATGTTCCCTCTCTGGTAGACTCCTGCTGCTGATTAACCATCTCAACATCTCCAACAAAAACTATCGCGTGACCCTCACTGTCCTGAAAAATGAGTACGTCGATGAAGATAAAATAATTGACAATATTTTTCAGAGCTGGATTTCTCCATTAAACGGGAGAAGTATTTTGCTACCCCGAGTGAGTTAATATCTAAAACTGTCTCTCTCTTGGCAGAGTTGGAAAGCTCCTTCAGTTATACCTTCTCCGACGATGGATCCGCTGGGGCCTGCGTCATGGCAAAGATTCTATTTTCCAGTTTCCTCAGAGAAATTAAGGGTGAAATAATTCAGCTCTCTGATAAGAGAACACCCCTTGTCTTTCGTGTGATACTAGGGAGGCAGTCAAGCACCTCATCAAGGGGAGCGATTCCTTTGACGCTAAACCTAATGTTGAACGAGGAACTTTTAGGGATATGCAGTCTAGGCCTCAAGCTAGTACTACCTGTAAGGACACTTCCTTCCGCATGCATACCCCTTGTTGTGTGTGTATCGTTTGGTAGGAACGGTGATAGGTTATCTGCTAATTCTTTGTTAGACACTGGTAATGGGCAGCTTAGAATCCGTTGGGCTTGATTGCGAACTCAGTTACTCTACACTTCTTGGAGACTGTGACAAATGCTTCAGAGAGACAATCCTGAAAACGGACGGGTTTAAGTTTTCTCTTTCACTCCCAGTATTGTTGGATGGGAACAGATTTATCAGTAAATATTAAAAAAACTGGACTCTGTTGGACGAATTTCAGCGCATCCTGTGCCCCTTTGCTGGCACGTTTGACAGAGGCACCAATTTCGTTCCGGTTAATCGATTTAATTCAGCGCCTACGACCACTTCAACTGGAGTCTTGTCTACAAGGATGGGCATTTTCGGCTCCAACAGGGCTTGTTCCGTTTGGAGAAGTGGGTCAATTTCTCTCACCTGAGTACTCCCATTTAATTCCGTGCTAGAATCTACAGCCTCAGTTAAAACTTCACACTTGTGTTTTGTGCTGGAGTCTGGGAGCACATATGAGGACCCTCTAAGTGACTTCTTCCCAGAAAGTGACATACAAAGGTAGCAGGGGTGTATCAGATCGGCTAAGGTCAGGCAGGGGTGTGGTGCGGTGCAGGTCCGCTCCTTGAAATATTTGTTTCCTCTTGAGCTATGCCTGTCATCTAACAGGGAAGATCAAGCTGGAACTGATGTACCCTGCAGTGGATCCTACCCATGTCCCTCCTCAAACCTCTCCTTCCGAGGAGTGGGGTTGGCTCTGTCCTGTCTACAATTCCCTGCAAAGTGATCAATCAATGATTTGCTGTGATAGATATGATGATTGGTATCTCTTCAGGTGTGCTAGAATCGAATTTCCCCCTCTTGCAAGGCAGAAATGGTACTGTTCAGATTGTAACTCCTCCCCGAGTAGGTGGGTGCGCCAATATAACAACAACAAAATATATACATTTACTAATATTGTTAACTTTCCTCGGTAAAGCATTGTAGATCCTTATGTATTTGTTCTGTTCGTGTTTTTATTTTTTTATAGCTTTCTCGAGAATGTGTGGAGAAATTGACTTGGCCAGGTGAGAAAGAAAGCGGTGTACTTACCTCGGGTTGTAGAAATATTATTAACAAAAAAAAAACAAAAAAAAACTTTGTTGTCTTCTATATTAATCTTTTATAGTTGCGGTCATGTGACCGTGTTAACATAAGTTGTATAAAAAGAGAGGAAATCTCTTTCTTTGTTTCTTCTTGTGCCTCAAGTCTGTATGTTACACAATAAATTCATGAATTATCTTCCTGATTATCAGACGGTTATACGTCGTGGAAAGAACAATATTTTTCGCAATTCAAGGTAAGTGCTATTGTTTCCTTTTCCTCGGCCTGACCAGTCTCTACTTGTTCGGGGCGATTTCTCGAAAGTAAGTAGTATAAAACAAAAAAATGTGTGTTCGAATCTTATATTTTTTTACATAAAATCTTGGAAAATACTGCCCTTAAGTTTAACGACCAATTTTTATATACTCTACTGTTACATTTACATATGTAAACAATAAACATATATATTCAAGAACTTGATTAGCTGAAGGACTAATGCGAGTATTTCTATGTGAATTAACAATGGGTCCACAGTGCATTGGTTCAAATAAGTGTTTGCAACTATCCCTAAGCTCCGGACATAGAACGACCAACGTCTGGGCGCTTCGTTGTGGTGTTGTAATCGTTAGCAAACTGTCAGTGTATTTTAAGTTCAATGTTTAACTTGGTCGCCCAGACATGTGGTCGTTTTCTTAGTTTCTTAATCGTACTTTATTTTTTATTAAAAAAAAAAAAAGTATCTCTGCAAATTTACTAATCATAACGCTTATTTTGTCTCGATAAATTAATTACGACTAAAGTAGTGAGTTCGATTCTTACTGGGTGATACTTACTTTCGGCCTTCTCATAGTAAAATCGCTAAAGTTTATTTTCACCATATCTAACAATAGTTACTCGAAACAGATTTTCTGTCCGTGGAATGTGACATTTTATATTTGACGATTCTGTCTACCACTTTGAAGGATGTAGTTGGCATAAACGTATATCAAAGGACTTGTTCCTGTAATAGAGTAAAAAAATAGTCACTTTTTTTTACCAATAATTTTACGATTATTAGTTCCTCAGTGACGTTTTAATTTACTTTGAAACATGCACTCTGGTGCCAAATATTTCGGATACAAGTTAGAATACTGCGGTCTTTTTTTTTTTTTTTTTGATATATGTGTACTTAAAGCCCAAGTCCAAATAACTATCGTCATATTTGCGCCTCTTCCCATCTCTGGTTTTAGTTCGTATTCTAATTCTATCATAACTTTAAGAATAATTATTTTCGCATTATTACCTAACTGTGCTGGCCTGTTTTTAGAAGAAAAATTGAACAAAATTTAGATGCTGATGGTGGTTTCTCTTGGTCATTGCCATTATTTTGGATTGAATCGGATATTCTGCATTACAAACCAAGCTAAACGACCCCCCCGCCACATACACAGAGAGATACACCAACACGATATAATAAAAGTACTTCATAAAACAGGTACAAATGTCTACGCTGGTTTGGAAATAGCACTAAGCGCGAGTTAATAATACAATCGCTGGGACTGACATTTTCATGGTGCCTTGAAAATGTATACGTCAAACAGTAGACAATGGAAGTTTTATAAAGACGGAGGAGTATAGTAGCAGAAGTGTTAATGTTTAAATTAACTTTTTCCAGGTGCACGAAAGACATTTTAAACCTGAATTTTATTATTTTTAATAATATAATCAAATTATTCGTATTTAAAATTAATTTTACTTCAACAATTTAACTTTATCCGTCCCATCATTCAATAAAGTCACGATATTTATTTAATGTTCTGTCTAGTTTCGGGTATATTTTTATATTGATGTAAACCGTATATATTCGTTTGACTGCTTTTATACAGGTTTTATGATCCGTTTTTTAACGCAAAAATAGGGGTTCGCACTACCATACACATGTAGTTTCTTTTGAAGAGGTGAAAAATCATGCATTTTCGGTGACCGTAACCTACCTGGTAGGCCCGGGACTTTTGTCTACACTTAAACATACACCGATACAGGTAAGCTTCTTTTTAGTCTACCTCCCGTCATCTAGATTCTCTTTTCTGTTGCTGCATGAACAGGTGAATATTATTCGCAATGTGTGCTACTTAAAAATCTACAACTACCTTATATAATTTAAGAATTAACACTGTCTTTTTTACAATTTTCGTATGTCTTCGTTCGCATGTATTTAAATCGATGAGGTATTGCTTTTCCAACTGTACCCAGTTTTTGTCCGATACGTATCTACAGTATGTTTCAGTTGTCTTCCTTATTCTGTTTTCCTGTTATTTATTTATTATAGTCTTTATATGGGTATATTGAATACTTCACTAAAAAAAGAGCATACTCTGAAAAAAGCCCCAAACTTGATAAACAATTTTTTATCGTCTGTTTAAGACTAAGAAACACCAAAGTATTTTTATTAAATTTTAAATTTTTCAAATTTACCTAACAGGTCCGAAATTTCAGTTAATTTTTTTTTGTCAGCAAAATTTACATAAAATTGATCATGTGATCATGTCAGCATTTTTGACAAAACAAAAGTGAAATTCTCCGTTTAAAAATCTCATAAAATTCAATTATACTTTTTTCAAAAGTTATTTTAGGAAAATTAAAAAAAGTTTAAAGTTTACTTAACGTAATTGGAAACAAACATTACTTAATTTTGGGGCAGAAAAAATCTAGTTGGAAATAAGAGAAGCATGTCTAACCGTGGAGATTGGTTTTGGAGGTGTCAATGTACCGACAACTAACGACAGGGCAAATTATCGGACGGAACGACAGAAGTGACAATATTTTCGAATTTTAAGTGAACCAGCTTATCTAACTGTAAAGTAATTTTTAAAAAATTAAAATACTTTCAAAAGCCTATTTTATTGATTGTTTTGGGTACTTTCATTTAACGAAGATATGTCCAAAGCCTACGCTGTTTCCGGCCCTTAAACTGAATCTAAAAAATTAATAATTGCAGTATGTCTCTCACTGAAAAAGGAAAAAAAGAAAATTAAAAATTTTGAAAATGCGACGATGATGGTCGGTCAGTCAGAGAATTTGACACGAAATCAACGCATTTATGAGGCCGAATCCTCGCTGTCAGGAGAAGCAACTCTTGAAAACATGTAACATTATTTCTGAATCGTGCCTTCGTAGCTTTGCCGGAAACGTTTGTAATATATTTTTTGGTATATGGTTCCTCGATTTACAAAAAACAAACAAAAAACAATCGATGATTTATATTCTTCAGTCTTTTGCATTTAATCAAAAAAATCAGATAAATACACATATTCAAGTTTTCATAAAATTAAAGGGGCGTAACATATGTTAAAAAAAAAAACTAATAAAAAATTACTATGACTTTCTAAAAAAAAAAAAAAAAAAAAACATTTCTAAAATAATTTCATTCATTTTTAATAAGTTCCGAAAGTTTCATTAAAATATTTTTTTTAGCAAGAATTTCCAAATTAATGTGTTTTTTTTTCAACTGACAAAATGCGCTAAAAAACTAAATTATGCGACCTTTGATGTAAAAAAATTTCGAACGTGCTAGAAAGGATTAAAAGTTTTTGTAAAAATAATTACTTTGGTCTTTCCTCTTAATAACATTTTGGCGATAAAACTTTGTTTTTAAGTTTGGGGCCTTTTTTCATCATTATCTGTAATGAGGTGTTATGTACACTATAGTATTTACATTATTCGGACTATTGTCCTCATCTTTGTCGCCATATTACAACGTTTCAGGCAGTTGGAATGTCGAACTGAACCCTTTATTTCGCTCACTGGAATACTGTTCTAATCACACGTGCCATGTTTAATGGATATCAGTTATCTCCTGTTGTTAATTCTCCTCTCCAAGTTCCCCACTGCCTTAACCGGATATTGAACTCACACTCTTTGGGTCCTGTCACTGGATCTAACCAACTGTGCCATGTGTCCTTAAGGACATCGGTGTATGAATTTCTGGGTATTATAGACCTAATGTCTTCAGCAACCATTTTTTACCAGTGCTCATATTGCAATTTTTGCTTTTTATCACTTTTCTCTGGCATTCCTTACTACTGGTACCTATATTGTATTCATTTCTATGCTTGGTCGGCTCGGGAGATTTTTGTGGCCTAGCACATGTGCTGATTCCTTAAGTTTACGAATTTTCCAATGGTGTTCTTTGTCTATGATTTCAACCTGATCCCACCGAGGGCGATGATCCCCCTTTTCTCTCTTTTTTTCCATTATGCTATGCTGTTTTTTTTTTATTGTTTGTTTATTGAATATATATCTTTTGCATTATTTTACTAGTATTTTATTTTATAATTCTCCATTACTTAAAATATTTTGACAAGATGCATCACAATATATGGTAAATATCAAATGAATTTTAATTCTAGTAGCTTTATTTACAGTAATGGTGTGTGGTTTTTCTCACTATTTTTGCGGGTAGCTTTGTATAAAATAAAAAAGAAGCAAGACCATTTATTTGCTATATGTCCAGGATAACTCCCAATATTCCAATATTTGACTACGGTAGGCCTACTAGTATTGATCAGAATCTGGGGTCGTATTATGCACAAGCTATATGAAAAATATCAGGTTTTGTAATTAAATAGAATTCAAGAGGCGCACTATACATGAAGTAAGGCTTATACACGAGTAGGGTATTCAATTCAGTTTTTGAAAGAGAAATAAATCTGTGAGACGAGTTCGAATTAGGTTCACTTTTCTCTCCCTAGCTATGGGCTAAACAGCAGGGTCGACTGGTTTCTCTTGACTTGAGTTTAGCAACCAGCCTAGGAGAAGGGGTACTGTATTTAAAAACTAGTGTAAGGACGGGTAGACACACAACTACTGCTATGACTGCGGGACATTGGTGCCTCTACCTACACAGTTTACAATCCAGAAGATAAAACTTTTCTTTAGAAAGAGCAATATTTTCTGTTGAAACCGTAAAGTTCAACGCAAATATACAGACTGATTCATAATCTGCCAGTGAGACAGTATTTTCCTTTCTTTCTTTATTGCTTTTTTATTTATTTTATTAAAAAAAAAAAAAAAAAGAAAAAAAAATACTTTCCGAAGAGAATGGAACAAGTGTAATGCATTTCATTAAGTCATTTGCTCAACGCAATTTTTCTCCTCATTTTTCAAGTTGTGGAGAACGTGAAACCAACATGACGTCATACATACAACATTCTCTTTAGCAGACTGACAATAACAAGACATTTTTGTCATTCGTGTATTAACTTAAGGGTGTTCTGTCAGTGTAACGGATATTTAGCCAGAAAGTAGAATCGAGTTCAAGTTCGAGGCTAAACTGTTAAGTTCACTTCTGGAGAAATAGGGAAGGAATGTCTCTTCTCCCTCCAGGTATGGGTTATTGCGAACTGGTTTCTCTAGTAACAATGAGTCTAGAAGGACGACTCTGAATTCAAAACCAGCCTGAGGAAGAATGAGCTTTGTCAGCCTTATACCCGAGACACATTCACTGCTTTTATGGTTGCAATACATGTGATGAACCTACAGTTCTACTTGGACATGGTACTCATGAGATTGAGTTAAATTTCACACTCCTTCCCGGACGTTTTGGGTCTTTTCTCGGTGAATTCGCCTGGGGACGGATTCCCTAGAGAAAGGTTTAGCTAGGCTGGCTCTGGAGCATGAGGCTAGCAAGCGCTACCATGGTCAGATAGACATCTCGTTTAACCTATGTCTAACGAAGCTGTGAATATGGGCAGAGAATTGCGCAAGGAAGAAATCCGTCCAGGTTCCGATAGATACATTCGGGAGGTCGATACCCCAGAGGGACAAAGTCTGAGGTCGACCAAAGACATATGCGAGGCGTTTCGGCGGCATATCAAAAGCCGTTTTACCAAGGAGCCTGGTCTCTGTGGCGAAGAGTTTCGTAGCTATTTGGCTGACTTTTCTCGGCTAACTATGAGGGTGTGATCACAGGGCAAAGTTTTCTTAGCATTGAAGAGGGTCGGCAGGGGCAAGTCTCCGGGACTTGGTCTGCCCTACAAATTGTACTTGAGGCTGTCGCACATCATTGTTCCGATTTTGACTGTCTTGTTCAACAACTGTTTCCAGCAGGGAGACGTCCCCAACCGGATCTTCAAGGGTGTGATTACGCTGTTGAAAAAGGATAAGCATGGTCGGCGGGATTTAGATGATTATAGGCTTATAACTCTGCTAAACACAGTTTAAGATTTTGGCCAAGATCCTGACGGAGTATTTGCAGTCAGTTTGTTGGGACCCGAGCAGACTTGTGCTGTGAAGGGACGAACAATTCAGAGCAACCTGCACTTGATCCGCACGATCCTAGAGGGTGTAAAAGGCGATGATCAAGCCTCGCTGAGCAGTTTGGATCAGTCAAAGGCGTTTGAAAGGGTCGACCATCAGTACCTGGCTGCTGTCCTGCGGGTCACCGGATTCAAACCCGACTTCTGAAAGTGGATCAGTCTTCTGTATCGCTCCTCCAGTGCTTTGGTGAAGGTGAACGGAAAGCGACCGCGCGCTTTTGTGCTGTCACAGTAACTCCGACAGGGTTGTCCACAGTCACCGCTACTTTATGCTTTGGCGTTTGAACACCCACTTCGCCGGCTAAAAGACAGGACGTGCAGTCCAGACCTACGTGGAATCGCTGTCTTTGGAGGTTCTCGATCCATTTTCGTGTCGTTGCGGTACTGTACGAAGATGGATACATCAGTTCTTATCGATTCCGAACATTTTGTGTCTATCGATCTCGCATACGCGTGCGTGCGATAATGTGTTGCCTCCGTTCTCTGGGATGAAACGAATAGTGTTTCTGATATTTCTCGCCGTGGCAAGAATGGTGGTGTGAACGTCGCGAATGAAGGGAATATTGTGATACGCTGTTCTCATCTGGATCTGGTTGGATACTTTGGCCATCAGCTCAAGATGAAGAGCAGAACTGATAGAAAGCATTTGTTTTTGACAGATTTCAGCGAAAGGTGCGTAAAAGTGGCGAGCTTGGTGAGAGTAAACACGGCCAACCTTGATTTTTTTTTTTTTTTTTTTTTTTTTTAAGTCCCCTTGGACGAAAGGGGTCGGTTTCCTGTAACCCCTTCCTTGGTTAAGATAGATTCTATTTGTTTATCTTAGTTAATATATGTAAGTATTGTTCCCGAGCTTTTACTTTTGTTATGATCCGTCGAGATTCTCAACCTCTACAGTTTGGTTTTGTCCCAGTTTTTTTTTTTTTTTTTGTATCTCGACTGGGTCAGTCTTAGATTTCCCCACTCTTTCATTTAAATTTTTTGCATACTTCCCTCTCCGTTAGTGAGTGAGCTGCTTGATTCTGCCTAAAGGTAGAATACAGTGGCCATTATTATTTTTGTTGGGTGGACGGGCCCTACTTCGTTTGAATGTTTTTTTTTTTTTGTTATATTTTAGTTTCGTTTTCGGGTTCATCACCTCCCCACTTATTTCATTATTCATTAAATCTTTATATATTTTTGCAAGAAAAAGTTAAAAAAAAAAGACATTTGAACGTTTGATATTTTTGGCATGGTGTTTTGTAGGTTCCCCTTGAAGATGTGGTGGTATTGTTGTATATGTAGGATTGGATGGTGATGGATGACTTCTTGTGGTGAATGAGCAAATTGTAATGAATGAATGAATTGTGAATCTGATTAGCTAGGTCTAGGATAGTTAATGTTGACCAGCTTTTCCCCACTGCCCCACTTTGGTCATATGCCACAATTGTTGTAAAAAGGGCAAAAATGAATCTTTCTCCCCAGAAATTTTGAAGAAGAGTAGAGGTTTATCCCTTGTTTCCTGTTTCTTCTGAAGTCTACTTTAACTCTATCTAACGTTCTGTATGAACTATGGAATTTTATTTACTTTATATATATATATATATATATATATATATATATACACACACATTCTCCTCAATATTAGATGAGTTTGAAGTAAATACCTATAATTACCATTTCATTGTGTCGTAGTAATTGTTAAGTTAGCATCAAAGACCATTACTCCTGTAGTGAGTTCGGTCCTTACTGGATGTCTTATTGATATTGTTTTCTATCATACAGATGTAAAAGGAAAACACTTCATGAACCTGAGTATATGAAGAAATAGTCAACAAGCATCATCTTGGAATAATGTAGTGAGTATGAATTTTACTGGGTTTTCATCCCCTTGGCCTTCTGCCAGACTAAGCTAAGCTGAGTAAATACCTATTCGAATGTCCTTGAGATTGGCTACTTCGTGGTGTACAAAAAAGAACAGGAAATATGAAAGTCTTTAAAGAATAAAATCAATTGGGAACGACTCTGAAATTACTCTTGTTTGTATTTATAAAATCTAAATTCTGATCTACAGTGACAGCAAAGAATATTTTAATTCTGCCTAAAATATAGAACAACGATTCAATGAATTTTTAGTGTTAAGTATTTTGTTTTATTTATTCAATATTTAATTTCAATTTCATTGTTTCTTTCATTCTTTGCCTTTGGCGGCTTACGTCCATACCACGTTGAAACATTGTTTCCCGTACGATCAACGAAGTTAAGCAACATCGCACCTAGTCAGTACCTAGATGGGTGACCACGTGGATGATGAGTGGCCAGGTGCTGTAATATTGTATTTGCGAGTGATGTAATGGACAGTGGCTCCGAATTGTTAATTGGAGAGCCAAGTTCCAATTTCAGTTGGATTTGTTATATTCACTTACGCGTAAATACTCTTGGGAAAGGTATGAATCGACTTCTTCTTCCCCAGCTATGGGTTAATTAGTAATACTTGTATCTCTAAACCATTATCTCTCAAAAACAATTCTTACAATCTAAAAATATTTTCTTGTTTTAAATAACCTGCAAAGGGTTGATAAGCCCTAGAAAACGAATCCCTCAATAAATGTACTTTTGGTGATCACAATGATTCTAGAGCGTTGTAGCAGAAAAACACAATTTACACATAGAGATAACAATTTAAAGCCAAATTTGTACAATTATTAGAAAACATATCTCTAACTACACAGAAATTTTCGTCTAGCTAAGTCATACACACGCCGAACTTTACGCAAAACAATAAAACAAACACAAATATACCAGAGTGCTGGCCATTATCAACGCGACACTTGCTTACCACAGATGTCTACAACTACGTCCGTGCATTTCCCTTATATAGGCTATAAGAGAAGCCAGAGATAGACACTTCACACACATACCCGCGCGCGCTAACCATAGAGGCTACTCTGAGCACGGCTGACTGCCCATCCGATCATTAGGCTGTGAAAACGACCTCCTGTGAATACAGAAAGAGAATATACTCTACTATCGACGCCTCAAGACGTAACCTATAACAAACAAGTATTCAGTCGCATTAAGCATACTCCGTTTTCACGCTCCCATTCCATCTCTCGTACACAAACTATACTCGGGATCAACTGGTGACCACGCAAATGAACACAACTGTAAAAATGGAAGAAGCACCATTGTCAGTTTCAAACATATCTACGGAACAAAATTAAGCAAGACTAAACATCATTCATTTACCTCCTCTTAACAGACGAAACCCTCTAATCTGGTTCAACCAAGTACAAGATTCATTGCAGATTCAAAAGATAACTTCTTTACCTACTGTACCATGCACGAGGACACGAAAAACTTTCAACAACAATAACTCACACTTGCAAATTTCAAAATACCATATATTGGATAAATTGACAACGCAATTTATAAACGTCATTACATGTTTCTTTAAAAAAGACTTTTCTAATAAAAAAAAAAAAAAAATCAATACCGATCGACAAAGCCAAATTATAAAATAGATATTTAACAAGTAGCAGCGATCCCCGAAGTTGCCATGAGAAAAATTTAAATAAGTAAAATAAATAGGAAAAAATATGTTGATAAATATCTTACATCAAACTACAAATGTAAAATTTATTTACAAACGAAAAATTCTTATTATTGATACGCAAAAGTATATGATAAGGTTTCTAAGTACGTTATAGTAATACTTCTCTCACTAGGTGTCACTATCTTCAGGAACAATCAACACAGTTGGCTATAGAAAAGTCAGGTTGAAGCTGACAATCTTAACCGTTTGGGGATGATGGTCATTAATGCTAAATACGTTGAAACATAATTAATACCGGATTTATTTATTTAAAAACCTATAATTAACACCCAATTTTACAACGGGCGCTAACGGGTTAAGAGATTGTCATTGTACCTTGTGGATGGTCATGGAAAAGCTTTAATGGGAATTGAGGACACATGAATTCGAAGGGCAATCTTTGGAATTTCGCATATCCTAGTAATGAACATTTTCTCCTTTTTTTTGCCTTCCCCATTTACCAGAGTTACCTTGATGGGATGCACGCGAAGCTGCTTGACAGTGAGGCGAGGTCCATTGTACAATTTTGGATGGTTGAGATTTCTGAGAAACATGATAGGGATTCTGAACGTTTAGTCGAATCCTGTGGGGAGGAACACTAAGTAGCTCAATGGAGTTAAAGAATTCAGTTGAGTTCTGAATAGTATCAGACGTGTCAATTGACGTTTATAACCGAACCTCCCCCAGGAAGCTGTTGCAACAGCTTTGACTTAATTTCTTCGACTTCATAATTCTTTAGAGCAAAATAACTTGCTCCCATAAAAATTGGTAGTTCCTTTGTTTGGGGGCTTTTTTTCCTTTTCACATTTAAAACAACTAAAAAATCAAGTTTACTCCTGAAAAATTTGTGAACAGCACAATCTATTCTGTCTAATTTACCCCGGCTACCAATTTACCTACAAGAATGTAATTGACTGCAATAGTTCATGAAGATCCCTAATTCTCCCTCCAATGATTTCCGGTGACATTGGAGGTCGAATTGAACCTTTTCCGTTCTACCCTTTCACTATGTCAAAAAACATTTTTAGTCCATTGCAAACACAGTATCATTTTGCTAGAAATCATTCCTTTTATGTATAAATTGTATGCTCTTTGGTGACTCCGTAAATAGCCTTTAAAGTCAACCTCACATAGCCTATGTGACAGCTGGATCTCTTGTGAGTATGCATGCCAAAATTTAGAACAGTGGGGACTTGTTATTTGAGCATGATCGTAACGCGGACACAAAAACAGAAGCATTCAATGATCGTACACACTGATAACGATTTAGACGTCACAGCAATCTGAAAATTTAATATAAAAGTACATGTTCATATATATCCACATGTGTGACTGTTACATACTTCCTGTGGTATTTTATGTAACTTTTTTACCTGTGATACTCGATTCTTCCTACAGTCGATTTTAGGTCGTATTCAGAAACTTCTTACTTCTAGTGCATCTAATTTTGATATCAAGAGAAATATTATCATAGTTATTATTCTTTGTGTTAATAAACAGTAGTAAATTATCCTTTCGACAGCGTCGATTTGTGTTTTGTATTAAGAAAAGCACAAGAAATACCTGAATCCCGATGGCTGAAGATCAGTTTCCAAGAACATCGCCTTCTTTTACTCGACCACAGCCTGATGTTTGCAGCAAAAACATAGGAAACGATTCTTTTGCCATTGGGCTATCAAATAAATAGTTCTTCCTCTTCTACGTATTTCTCTCCTCCTTTCAACTACAATTTTTATCCTACCAATGAATGTTTTTTTACAAGTTCACAAATTTCAGTTGTTGGTTGATTTTGTTTAGAGGCATATTAACCTCTATGGGTGATTTAATGCTGAAATCTAAATGTTTTGTACGTAATTTCATGCTTTCAAGTACAGATATTTTGTACATAGCTTTACTCTGAAAGTATAATTTATATCTTTTAGATGTATAGTTTGTAGACCATAAAATGCATTGTTAGTAATGTTACTATAAAAATGCACTTTTGTTTTTTTTCTAGAGTTGCATTTATTGTCATTTTGATATAAAATGTATTGTTGGTCATTTTATTATAATAATACGCTGTTGATTTTTGTTTGGAGGTTTACTATTTGCCCATAACTAGGACCCTAACAGGTACTATCACTCCAAATGTTAGTTGTCGAGGTTTGAAAGAAGTATTTAATTTTAACATGGTCGTGGTTAAGGTGACACAATGGAATAGCAAAATTGGCCGAATGCTTGATTTACACTTACTCTGTAGTAATACTGTTGGAAATGGGATGAATCCATATCTCACAAGAGATCAAAGATTAGTTACTGCTGCTATCCCAGTAGACGTCGTAAGTTAGGGAAATCTTTCTGTCGTCGAAAGAAACGCCGTACAATATCCAGCATGTTACATGAATAAGATAAAATAATCAAGTTATTTCAACTTGGATAATTCTTCTTCTATGCACGGTGTCCATTCAGGACGTTGGCGATCATGGTTTTCCACAATTTCTGGTCCTTTGTAACTCTTAATAAATTTTGTCATCTCTCCCAAATCTTGCTCCTTTGTCAATTTGTTTAAGCTCGCTAGGTAACTTATGCATTGTTTTCCTCTGTCCCCTCTTGTCTTCGATCTATCCTGTGAGTATCAAATTATCCAAGCCCTCTTTCTCATTATGTGTCCTAGAAATATCAACTGTCTCTTTTTGGTGTTAAGTATAAGTGTCCTTCTTGTTTCTATTGTCTTTAGAACTTCGTTGCTCACGTGTTCGGCCCATGGTATTTTCAGCGTCTTTCTGTAGAACCAAGTCTCCTCTTCATAAGTGTGGAGATTGTCCAGCATACACTACTGTATGTAAGGACTGATATTGCATCTCAGTTTAGTACTCTTTTCTTTGTTTTTTTACCTAATTATGATATCTAAATCAAATCTGGGGCGTATTTACAAGACGATAAATTGTATAAATACATTATTTGTTTCTGGACAAGGGAGGAGATTCTATGTCACGTTTTTGTCCTGTCTGACTTAGGATGTGTAAAGCAGATTGTAGTTAATACTTTCTATGTATTTTTTGTCAAATGCGATTTCCTTTAGTTTCAGTTTATGACTTAGTCTTCATCTTAAAATTTAGAAAATCATACAAACCTCAAAGTTAAACAAAGAATTTTTAGTTTGTCTGAGCTTTGAATTCATCTTAAAATTTGGTAATTTTTGTTCAAAATAAGGGTGAATCTCAACACTAATCACTTGTTTTGGTTAAATGTTTTTCAACAAAAAACTCTTTCTTTAATCAGTTGATGACAAAACTTAGAAATAGAAATGGGATAAGAAGATCAAAGTGCTTTCAATAAAAAAAATTACTCAAAGTAAATAACTTACTTATTTTTGTCTTTGTTTTATTATTTTATTTATTTATTTATTTTTTGCATATTTTAATATTCTAGTCTCTTTCTAAAATTGGCATGTCAGAAAAAAGCTATCCATTTTCAAAACATTTTAGTATTAAAAAACATACCCGCAAAACTAAAATTTACAGTGGGTATCCTTATTCACAGTATACAATGACGATTTTTAGTTTCGTTTTATATTTCTCGATAAAGCGGACTTTATTCTTCGAGGTAGGTAGTTTTGCCTCTAACACAAATGTAACATCGGGTGAGGATCGAACACACAATTTCGAGACGAGGAATTAAGTCTAAAAAGTACAAAGAATAGCGAGATGCGTCAAAAATAAAAAAAAAAAAAAAACTATTCAGCCCGGACGTTATTTTTTCTCATTCATAGCTCGGTATATATTTAAATACATAGTTAAATATTAAAAATAAAATTATTTTTAAGAAGCACAACAAGCGTTCAAACACTCAACAAAAATGTATTGCGGGGGAGAAAGCTGAGAAAAAGTATTCTACCGTGTTGCTTTTTTTTGAATGGGCGCCTACATACTTGTGCCAAACTACACTCACTAAACTAAATTATAATTCTATCATTTGCTTAAAACTGAATAAAAACACCCTCTTCTTTCAGTCGGGGAGGTTATCACGCTGATCTGATGAGTATCGCTGTGATACCGTCAATTTATGGTTGGTCCGAAACATGTAATGAACTTGCTAGTCTAGTGTTGCGAAAGTAACACATTTCTTATTTAGTCCAGTGGACTGACTGTCGTGAGGTTTGTGGTTTTCAGTCCTTCAAGAGATTGTGTTCATCACTAATCCAAAAACCAACTTTGAGAGTGAGAGGGAAAAAAGAAAGAAAAAACAAAACAAATAAAAAAAAAAACTAAAAAAAAAACTCAAAAAACTGATTTCTGGTATTAATTAAAAAAAAAATCCTTCTTGCAAGTCTCGTGCTTGTAAAATTTTTTTTTCTTTTTCATTTAATTGTCTGACCAATTACCTTGGAAAATGAAACTGATAATTGAAGACAAAAGGCCCTATGGTGGGCGTAACTAACTAAGTATGTGAGAAGATACTCCAGGTGTCGTAACAATTAAAAAAAAAAAAAAAAATAAACTAACTTTTTTGACTGAGTTGCGTGGAAGAAAAGTAAGAATAGAATTAATCATCCATATGGGTCATCATAAAAAGAATAAGCTTAAAAAAGAATAACTTCACAGCAACATGACAAAAAGAAAAAATAATGTATTTCTGAAGTAAATATTTCATTTCATAAAATAAATGTTTTTCATTTAACCTGTTTATTTGTATTTTTGTGTAGTGTACGAAACTAGATTTTATTTTTTTTTTTTATAGCTGGCAACCAAATCTACTCAAATAAAACTTTTTTTTTAGCACACAGTGTTGTAAAAAAAGTTAAAAATACAATATACAAAAATACAGAAAAAAAACAGTTTCTTTTGCAAGAAGTTGTTAAAAAAATAATCAACTAGCCTTAAATTTCATTCAAATAAATCTAGTTCCAAAATGAGTGTGGTCATGAACCACACGAACTCGGCATGGATAACATTTAGTTAGCAATGATGAGAATGAGTCCCCAACAGGACTACAGTTGTTTGTTTTACTTAGTAGTAGTAATTTAACTATCATAATATTGTATTTTACCATGAGAATAAGAAATTTTGCGAGTAAGAGATACACCAGAGGAAGAAAAATGTTGTTTACTTATTTCAAAATCAATTTTTTCCTAGAGGAATTTGAAGTAGATCTTTTGGTTTTGGGGTGCAATGCTTTACCACTGAGCTGGGTCCGTTAGTAAAATGTAGTATCAAGCTTGGTCTTGTGGTTTAGAATTTTTTTTCTTTAGAGTAGCAGGGACGGTGATCTATTTCTCTAAGCTTAGTGTCACTATTAAATTACTACACATTTACTACCAACATTGGATTTAGTCTGGCAGAGGAAGTTCGCCCTAGAGGACAATCGAAGAAACGAAAGAGTCTAAGACACAAACGATGGTCGGGGAGGGTGGGGCAGAGAAAAAGAAGGCTGGGACTTAGAGGAAAGAGAAACGAATTTGTGGTAGGAGAGAGGTGTAAAAGGCGGGACGCAGAAAGCTCGGAGAGAGAGAGAGAGAGGTGGGGGTAAATAAATGGAATGGAGCAGTGACGGGGGTATACCCCTTACCACATCACCGCTTCCAGAAAGAAAGCTGAGAGTGGGAGTATCTTTGGACATGGAAAGAACGAACGAATTGGCAACGGAGGTGGCTGGGTGCGTGGAAGCTTAGTCCAACTAATAAATGGCCTCGCTTGAATTAATTCAACTTCTCTAGATATAACAAACTCGTCCGCCATGGTTATGTGTTTCAGAGCTCAGTTTCTTCTGGTTCAATGTTAATCATATACCATCTGTTGTTGTTGTTGTTATTGATGTTGGTTGCAGTAGCAACCAGCATTAAGTGCTGATTTCGCACTCTCTTCTTCTGCCTCCTCCATCCACTGTTCGTGTCATTCGTTGGAAGAGTGGCACTAACAAACTAGGATAAAACATTTAACTTGGTTGTTACCTGAATTCTTTTAACAGAATTAGACTTTGACTTTTCTTTTCTTTTTCTGTCGCTTCCATTTATTCTTCCTCTCTCTCTCTCCCAAGATGTTTATGTGTCTGCTACTGTTCTTTCAGTATCTCCCCGTCTTTTGGTGTGTGGCGGGGGGGGGTGCAATCGTCACTTCATTCTCTAATTTTTTTTTTTTTTTTTTTACTAAATATATTTTTTCTCATCTTCATCTCTGTACCTATTTTTCTTTATTTCTCTTTTTCTTTTTTATTTATGTAGTATTATCTTTCCACTTGGTCATTCTCTCTTTATTTCATACGAACTTGTATTTCTCAGTTCTTGTCTATCTTTTTTACCCACGTTTACTGCCTTTACTGTTTTTTTTTTCTCGTTTTTTATTATTTATTTCGTCAGTTCCTCTGTTTTTATTATTCTGCATTTTCCTTTTTTATTTAAATTATTTTTTATATCACCCTTTTTCGTCTGTAGCATCTCACTATCGCTATTTCTCTCTCTCTTTCTCTTAATTTATCCTTCTCTGCTTTCTCCCTCTCTCCATCTTTTGAATTCTTTATTTTTCTCTTCAATTTATTCCGTTGTCTTTTACTATCTCTCTCTCTCTCTCTCTCATAACTTGTCTCCTTTTCTTCTCACTCTCCTGTTTTATTTTTTTTTTTTTTTTTTCAGTCATATCGTAATATTTAAAAAAGAAATTGTTTGTAAGGAATCTTTTTCCGCATTTTGGCTATATTTTTCTACGGGGGCGGGTGCTGAAAACTTCTCGGTTCGAACAAGAAGGGATTTAAATTCTTATATTGAGTCATTTGGTCAAATTTTGTTAAGTTGGTCGAGCCGAGAACTTTTCAGCATCACCTCATATTCCTTTGCTAGTTTGCTTCTTTTTCTTTCTTTTCTTCACCTACATCTTTCGCTAATCTTTATTCCTTAATTTCTTCCCCCTCCCTTAATCCCTTTATTACTGAGGTTAATTTTTATATTTGTTTCTTTTAGTTTTATTCATTACTTCTCCACGTTCTCTTTTTTGCTATTTCTCTCTCTCTCTCTCCTTCGTAGTTTTTTTTCTATTCGTTTCTCTTATACCACTCTCACAATTTTTGCTTCATCTTTCTCTCTCAATTAATATTTGCCTTGTCTATTCACGCCTCTTTCCCTGATAACGTCGATGTCTTTCTTTTGCTCTAAATCTGTTTCTCTTATTTCCTCTTTTTTTCTTTTTTTTTCTTCTCTCCTTTTCTCTCTTCCTATCCATTGTCAAGACTCCTCCTTTGATTCGATTATAAAACCACCCCAAGCCTCTTCCCGCTTTGTATCTCATCACTTGACCACCTCCACTGCTGCTACATCAGATAAACTCTGTAAAGGCAAGCACAAGAGTTGTCTGATGACTGTGAGAAAAAAAAGAAAGAACCTTGTGTCGCTCTTGTCGCCATATCAGTTTTGCAAACGCCTCGCCCCACCTTCTTCGTTCCTCCGCCTTTGCTGACTTTTCCTCCTACGCCTTTTACTTTCTTCTCCCTCCCGCTTCGTACTTTGATCTTCTCCTACTTTTATTTCTTTTTCACCTCTTTTCTTTCTCCCCCCACCATTTCCTCTTTCTCCGTCTTTATATTCATCTCCGACTAAAGCTATTGATTCAGCTTAGTGCAATTTCTCTCACCCATACGCACATAGGGTAACAGTGTCACCTCTATGAATTAAACTGTATTCTGGTTAATAAAGTAAAGCCTACTGTATATGTCTTCAGTTCTTTTGATTTTCTTTTTCTTTTTTACCTTTCTGTTTTAGTTTCATCTTGTCAATGTGATTGTGATGAACCTTCTAATCTCGCTTTTCACTCTCTCATTACTTTTCTATCTCGGCAAGTGAATGTGTTTCTATTCAGCAAATAAAGTTGGAAAACCAAAAAAAAAAAAAAAAGTCACCAAATTGTTTTTTTTTTTTTTGTTTTGTTTTTTTCACCCCACCCGTCTCTGTTTTTTGAAATCCGCCCCACGGCGCCTCCCATTTGCTTGTTTCTCTCTTGAATTTATGTATGAAAAAAAAGAAAAAAAAAGGTAATGGAGCAAGCCAGATTGCTACACACACACACACACACAAGGTGTTCCTACATGAGGTTCCTTTGAAAAATAAGATACGAGTTCGAATCTTGTTGGGAGCTGCTATTTCTGTCATTTTGAAGAGAAAACAATATTTGGGCACTTTGGGATTTACATTATTAGCTCTTTTTTTTTTTCTAAATATTTCGTAATTTCCGTTCTAAGTGCGAATGTCTAAGAAAAAGCCCAACTCACCATAAACACTGATGTTTGTGTCTTTTTTTTCAAAGAACTTTTGAGATGTCAAAATAATATACTGAAATAAACAAATGTATTAAACTTCCAGGCTTCCCTATGCATTCTTTGCTATATTTGGATTTGGGAGTACCATTGCCAATGTGACCACATCTATGATTTTCTCAGGAAGGCTTGATTAGGTGATGAAACCCTTCCCACTTCTATTCTCTTTGCCTTTAGTCTATGACAATGCTATTGAACTAAGCTATATCATTTGTTTGAAATCATTACTGTCATTAATTTCTGAAATAAATCAGAAAACTTCATCCCTCCACATATCTGGATTGAAAGCTGGAGAGGTATTCATTCAGTGTAGACTTTGAACTTTAGTGTCTTGGGCAAGTAGTGGATTATTACCTATGGTATTATAAGTATTTGATATTCATTATCTATACACACACACACACACACACACACATACATACATATATATATATATATATATATATATATATATATATATAAGAGAACATAGAAGTCAACACTTAGAGGCGACAGTCTGCTTCATGCTAGATGCAATCGTGGCCTGATGATTGTGCACATTTACACATGCTCTATCTCTGATATTGAGCACTTTATCCCATAAATATAGCACATTTTAAGACTATATTTCTTATATATATATATATATATATATATATATATATATATATATAATGATGATGAAAATATAGTTTTAAAGTATGCTAAATTGACAAACTTGTACCTTTGTGACTCAAAAAATGGAGCGTCAAAAGGACAATTTTTCCATTGACACTCTGCTATTATTTTAATTACCTTCACTCCTCTGCAATGTTTATTGTTTTAAAAAGCGATGATTAGAATTGTAATAAAATCTAAACATATGAAAGTGAAACTGAGTCACTCCATGTCAAATCAACTAGGGTCTTCATCACCAACACAAATTTTATTTGTTTTTTTTTTTTTTTTTTTCTAAATTTGGTACACTTATAGTTTCATGAATTGAATGGTACCTATTTTACATCTCTGGGTCAAAAGATTTCCGAGATATGACCCTTTGACATTTGCCAAAAACGTGTATTTTCAAAAATAGTAACAAAGTTTAGATATTAATATTTCAGTTGTTTTTTCACCTACAAATCTAAATTACACACCATTGTAAAGTACTTGGACATACCTAAAAAGTGATCTATTTATTTTTTTGTTTAAAGATCAAATAAGATAATT
>CAHIKZ030002146.1:1972500-2020302 GCA_903632075.3 Acanthosepion pharaonis
CTAATCTCAAGTTCATTGCCAGGGAGGTATTGCTGGCCTGGATCAAGGGGGTGGGTGCTAGAAGACCATATGTCTGGCAACAGAACTTTGCACCATGCCACACAAGCAGGAGAACCAGTCATGGCTGTCAGACAATTTCTGCAACCATGTCACCCTTTACATCTGGTCACCTAACTCCCCACACTGCAACCCCCTTGATTATTATGTTTAGGGGTGCAGTTGAGCAAGAGACCAACAAAACTCTTTGTAACATCAAAGATAAACTGAAGGCAAAGATTATGGCAGCAATCACCAACTTAAACAAGGAGACCATCCAGAAGAGTTGCAGGAGATTCTGAAGTCTTCTGGAGGTCATGGTTGAAGTCATTGGCAATTTTATTGAATAAATTTTCTCTTTAGTATTTCAGTATATTTTTGTGTAATTTTGGTAAATATATGTTAAAATGAGATTAGTGTATTCATTTTTGCATCCTTTAGATAATTTATCCATCACACCCTCTGTCTGTGTTTGTGTGTGTATATATATATATATATATGTGTGTATGTATGTATGTATGAAGTATGGTAATGATTGGTAATATTCCAAGCAAAGCTCATTTTATAATTTATAGTAAACTGAAAAAAGGGAGATAAATTGCAGGTAAATAACACTACACACAATCATAATGAAGAAGATGTAAAGTAATTACTTACTTCCTTCTCTTTACCTCCTTAGTACAGTAAGTCATGGTTATGATAGTCCTGATTTACAAGAATTATGAAGCAATCTCCACTAATCTTGTTTGAAGTTATCCTATTTATCTAGTACATAACGTGGGTCAATTCCTAGTTGTATAACATTGGATTGTTGTGCATTCACTCTCTTTCATTTGTGTTGTTTGTGGAAACTTATTGCCCTTCATTATGACTCCCAAACATAGTGTAACCTCTTCTGATGGCAGTACTTCGAAGAAAAGGAAAGCCACCCCCATGGAAGTGAAATTAGACATTGTTAAATGCTCTGTAAATGGTGAAACAGTGACAGACATTGGCTAGTTGTTTGGCTTAAGTTGTTAGACTGTCGCTTATAAGGACATTTTCTTGATAAACTATAAGTTATTGAATTCCTGATAAAAAAGAAAAACAAATGTGAGTTTTTTCTTCACCAAATTTGTTGAGAGACAAGCTCTTATGCTTTATCACATCTACTTAGACATCACTGGCAATAGATATACAAGCAGCTTAAAATGATTTAATTTCATTATATATATTATTTTCATTTCATTATATGAATTATATTTGTCTTCCATGTGTTTTTAGTCCTATTTGTGTCAAGATATGTCATAAAAATGTTATGTCCTAGATTATTGCATTAGCATAAATGAGTGATATGAGTGCTTGTTCACGAAAAATCATAATTACATTCCAACTTACTCAGAAAATTGCATTACGATGCATAATAGGAATGGAGCTCTGTCATAAGTCAAGGACCCCCTGTATTATTTAGTCATCTTTGAACATATGTAAAACTAGTCTTCATCATTCACTTTAAAATTTCAATTTCTCTCGCTTATGTTAAAGGTTTTTATTTTTTTTTTTTTTAGTTATATATCTTTTCAAGGTGAAATTTTGAACTCTGTCAACTTCTTTCTCCAAGAGGAACCAAAAATTTCATAGCACACAATGATACTTCTGCTAAAACTCCTGTTCCAAGGAACTTAATATATTCCCACAAAAGGATATAAAGTTAGCTTTTTTTTTTTTTTTTTTTTTTTTTGCATTATCTATTAAGCATCAGGCAATATTAACAAAGCATCCCTCATTTTGAAATTAGTGCCCTGACTTCATTTTGTCCTCTGCATGCTGCTCTGATGTTGTGACTAATTTTAATTTCTAACAATGCAAATTGATTTTCTGGGAATCTTCATTGATGTAATCTAATGCCTGAAAAAGAAAGAAAATCATACAAATAAGACATTAGTGCTGAGGCATCAATAGTAGAAACCCCATAGCACTCATTATCATCAGTGTTCTTACCATTTTCTAATGTTGGTTTTAAAATTCTCCAAGTAACTGAGGAGTGGTAAACAGAAAAGCTTTTACTTTTCATGTAGATAATTGAGAAATTCTCTTGATAGAATTTGGTATAAGGTGACAAAGGTAAATGAAGATTGTGTTACTGGTTGTCTTGAAGATCAGCATTTAAAAGTTCCAATTCTTGACTGTAAATATAAACCAGATATAATTATAAAAAATTATTTTTATAAAATTATGGAATAATTATTAAATCGTATTATATTCTTATATCATAAATTTTTATATATTTATTAGTCATGCAAACTAATCTTTTGTTAGTAATGAAATATTCTGGTGTTATCTTAACAGAAGAAAAAGAAAATCTCATTAGTAAATAGGGGAGATCAGGCTGCTAATATATTTCTTTTGTTTCATATTAGTTTTCTTTGGATATTTTATTGTTTTAATAATTGAAAAAGCAAAATTCTTTTGTAAATGCTGCAATAATGTTAACTAGATAGATAGAAATCTGAGATTACTTGAACCAAAAATATAACTAATGCAATTAGAAAATTACTGAAATATTTATCATTTTTTATAGGATGCAGGTAAGCTTGTACAATTAATGCTGATAAAATTATATTTAAATTATATTTTTTTTTTTTTTTTTTTTTTTAATTTTGCAACTGTAGAGATTTTTCAGTGTTAAAAAAAATGTATATTTGACAGAAAGAAGCTATTTTAAGTGAAAAAATGCTTTTCTGACTGGAATGTCAATTTGTTTACTTAAATTCTCTGACTGTTATGATTTCAGCTTGGATGTTGTCAGTATCTCATGGAATAACATGTCATTTATTACCCAAATATTTCATCATCTCTTAAATAATTGGTCAGTCTGTGACCTTTTGCTGCTTTTAAACAATTGTATTCATCTGACAGGTCTATCATAATGTTCATATCAAAATTTCCTGAATATAATACATATCATAAGCTTTCTTTTAAAATTTATACTTTTTTCATTATTCTTACACATATTGCAACAGTTGTTAAAAAAAAAAAAAAAAACCCTTTTAAATATTAGATGAAAAATTACAGCCAAAAAGTTAATTAACAAAATAAATAAAACAAAACATGCTTTTCCCAGTTTCTGCCTGAGAAGCAAAGAATTTTAATTCACATATGCTGATTTATGTGAACAGTTATCCTCATCTTGATTGTTATAAATGACATTTTGTCTATTAAACCATCTGGCTTTTTTTCTTTTCAGATATCTGCTGTATTTGGTAATGTTTTTGGAATTTTGAACTGAACCCTTCATTAAATCCAGAGATTGACTATTCTCATTACACAGTTTAAGTGAGGAAAATATTAATTCTGCTATATTGTCTTTTTGTTAACAAATATGAATTATTATTAGACAACAACGTCATAAGATAGAGCTCCATTCTTTGCCCGGGTAACATTGTCTCTATGCCATATTACAAGCCAATGTGGCATTGGAACTTTCCAGTACTGTCTGTAAATAAGTTGTTTGCTAAGTGGAATTGCAGAGAATTTAGTGTTGTAGGAGGCAATTGAATACCTAGAAGTCAGTTGAGACTTCCATGTTATCTGCACATAATAGGGGCAGGGTTGTATAGTCTGCAACAAGAACTATGCATGTCACAGCTGTCAAGACAGAATCCAGTTTAATTTGTGTTCCTTTGCAAAGAACAGAACATACTAATGCTGTTAGAGAGCCACCATCAGCTTGCACAACACTCTGCTGACAGGCTGAATCCATAGTCCTGTTTTAGTCTCTCCTACACAGAAACTTGACAGTCTGCTCAAAGGAGGTGGAAGTGTAACTTATCTGATGAGGTGGTACAGCAATCTTAAAGGTGTAAAGTGATGTTCTTTGGTACTGCTAAGACATAAAATGCCATGGTGTTAATAACGATTTCCTTCTTAGTTGACAACTATGAAACTTGATGGAATGCATTGCATACTCTATAGTGCATTGACCAAAAGGAACTAGCACTGAATTTGGTTGTGATTTGATGTAATAATCCTTTTTGTTGTTTAGTTATTATCCTTGTCAATCACTGGTAATCCCATTCTTGCATTCCCTGTGGGTGCTTACAGATTTTCACATATCACTGATGCCTGTTCAGAATTCTTATATTCCTGGTATATCCATTGTTACTGTTGCTTGAGAAAATACTTGAAGTTGTCATCTTACAGATAAAAATGACCTGTTTTTTTGACCCTAACAATCACTTTACCTAAAATATATTTTGTTTAGTTTTAGTAATCTCTCTTTTCTCTTCTCCTTCTCTTTCTCAAGTTGCATTTATCTTTTTTCTGCATTAACAAATTAAAATATATATATATATATATATATATATATATATATATATATATATATATATATATTGTTATCATTTTATCTAAAACTTGTTTTATGTTTTTGGACTGTTTCTATGTTTAGCATAAAAAATGGTGGGGGTGTCAGGATTTACTGATAGATGACTTTTGTGAATTGTCAGGAGAATTAAAGCCATCATTTCTGACAGAATATGGCTATTACATACATAATCTAGAGAAATGCAATAATACCAATGATAAGTTCAATGTAAGTTCAATGCTAACCATTTCTTCTCTCACACTTCTTGCATGGGAAACTTTCTTCTGGTTTCTTGCTTTCCAGCTAACTTTGTCTTTGAAAATTTAAATGCAATATCAATCTATTGTCTTGATTCTTTTTTTATTGTTCTTTTTCTTATTCTTTCACTTCCAGTAATCCCTTGTGTCTTATTGGCTTTATTGCCTTGCTTTGGGGGGAAATGATTAAAAAAAATAAAAAAAATAAATGTAATTATGTGAATGTTTGAGTTAATGGGAAGACTTGAATCTTTCATCACTTAACATTTCATTTTATTTTCCTCCAATATTTCATTAGTTATTGTCAGCCAGTGTCTGTGTGAGTTGCCCCTGATCTGAACATGGACCTTATATTATCATCTGCAATATCTGAGAGATTGCCCAACTGGAGTGATTGTTTATATATTCATCTGTCTAACAGTTCTTCTCATACATATCAAGTCCAGTCAGGCCAACAGGTGTTCACTTTTAGTGCTCACAATTGAGCTGACAATAAGTGAATTGCAGATCTCCATACAGATAGGGGTCATTTCAGGTTAACTCTGTATCTTTGATGGTCTGCTGTGAAATTAAGTTTATTTTGGTATAGAACTACATTTACACATATACATAACCACAGTTAGAAAATTAAAATATCAGTTGACTTCCCTTTGTTTAAAAATAAAACAATGGCAAATTAATGTTTTGAGATTGGCAAAAAAAAAACAAAATTGCTTTGCAAGTTTCATGATACTTGAAGCAATGTTTTTTGTTTCCATTTCTCAAATGATCCATTGATATCCAATCATCTTTCTGGTAAGCAATTGGGGAATTTTCTGTGGAGCCAAGTGGGCCACCAGGATGGACTGACTACTTTATGGGGCCCTCAGCCTCAATTGGACCCACTATTTAATCAGGACTAGAGGGAGAAACTGAATCCCAAGAATATTTTTACAAAATGATTTAATCATAACAGCCTAGGGGATACAAGCCATTAAACCATACTACTGGTTGACCCAAGCCTTGTGAGTGAAATTAGGTAGATTAAATTGTTTGAAAGTCCTCAATGGTTGTACTAACATGTTAGTGGTGGTGCTTAGTAATGCTGCTTCTGCTGTTGAACAGCAGAGGCAGCATTGACCTGTCTGTACTGTTAAAGAATGTGATCATCTGTTAGCAATAACAATAAACAGGTTAAATACTTTTTATGAACATGTGAAAACTTATGCACCAAGAAGAAAGGATGCAAACTGCCCCATCTTGGGTTTGAACTCAGTTTTCTAATTCCATTCTCTGTGTTATTAACCACTAGCAGCATGGCCTGGCGTTGCCCGTGCTTGATTAAAAAAAATCATACAACTCGTACAACAATTGCTATCATTTGACTTAAGATATTTTTGCCCTTCCTTGCCTTTAAAGGAGTGCCCTTTGCCGTGCTGATGTTGCTACATGCCTTACTTCTTGCCTATCTCACACTGCAAATTTTTCTAAGCTCTATACTAAACATTAAATCTGTTCTGAAAAAGAACTAAACAAAATGAACACAAAACGATCAGCTTTAAAAAAAAGGACTCATAACTGGAAAAACCGAATGAAAAAGAATGTTAACAACAAATACTTTTTCACACCCAACCCAGTTCTGCGGAATCAGAATCAACATTGAGTTTAAGTGTTTAATGAGCCAATTGGAGTAAAGTGCCATGCAGATTTAAATTTTTCCCACTTGTGACGAATGCAGCTATCGATTTTTTTTGCATGCTAGTTAACATTTGTGTCAGTCAGCTGTTGGCTCTCACGCTGACCAATAGAATCTTCCTGCTTATTCGTGGCAGCCAGCTATAGGCTCTCACTCTGGTCAGTAAAAAATGGCTGCAAACTACATGAAAACTGCCGTAGAAGCATGAAAAAAATCGATTATTTCCATTATCGATGGCAGTTGGGAAATGCAAAGTCAGTCTTGGCCTTCCCGCTAACTTGGAGCATGTGCATGTAAATTTTGGTGCAAATCTGTCAAGAATTGTGGCCGTGCATTCGTTACACACATACATCCTGCCTTTTATAGATAGAGATTAGGTCACTTATATCTCAAACAGTTTAGGACAGTGAAGATTTTGTTGAGGAATTCAAATTTAAGTTTTAAACTTGTTAAATAACCTGAGTATTATGCTGTTAGGTCTTATTTTATTTATTTATTTGGGGTGGTGTTTAAATTTGACCATCTTTTGCCAGGCAGCATTTAACTTGCATTGTGCACTTATCAGTGAGAAAGAGTAAAATAAACAAAAACAATGAGGAGATTGTTAGAATATTTAAGTGATATGCTGTCACTTGATTTTAGTATTCATCTTTATCTGGGATTCTCAAAATGGACAATATCATCACCCTTAATGTGGTGTAACGCTTCAGGGAATGATGACAGAAAATGGGCAGTTAGAAAAAAAAAAGGAAGCATTTGGGGAGCATTAGGACCAAGTAATGAATTTTTTTTATTTATTGTATATGCTGGCATACAAGGTAACTGGGCCTTTAAGACAAAAACCAAATTGTCAAGTTAAAAAGTAGGTTTTGGGCTATATTCACCATACAAGATGACCTCCACCAAATCTTATTTTAAAATGTATTGAATTTATTAAATAAACTCAATAACACTTTATTTTCACTCAAATTCTAATGAAAAAAATAGTGGGGAGATATCAGTTAACTACCATAATGTACAGTACATCATGAGTGAGTACTGTGTTTTCAGTAGGTTATTACGGTAACTTGAATGACTTTTACCTACTAACCATCCATTCATTCCACTGTTCTGGAATGTGATCTTTAAATGGCTTGCTGAGAGACACATCCAGTAGCATTTTTGTCCAACATCATCAAAAAGAAGTAGGACTGGTTAGCCCACCATTAAAAAATCTCCCATGCTAACAACTTACTATAAACAACAGGATTTAAGGTTCACATTTTATACCTGGATGGCCATCGATTTTTGTTTTTGTGTGTGTGTTGAGGGGGGTAGGTTAAAAGGCCAGCTTCTACTCTGGCATATACAGTATTTATGTTTTACAAAATCTAACAAAATCAGTGTCACATACAATTAAGTAACATGCTATCTTTCTTCTTTGTAAAGCATAGAAAGTGATATACATATGGAATAAATAAGTGGTTTATATGGTTGCATGCTTTTATTTTATTTTATTGTCTGAAGTTATAAAGTCCTAACATTTGTTTGTACCTTGCTGATGTTATCTAGACAAGACATGGGACAGCCAATATCTGCAGCGAATTCTCTAGGTTTGTAGGTGTAGCGATATAGATGCAAATGTTCATCTGGCAACATCTAATCTAATGGCACCTAAGAAAAACTGAAATGCATGTCTACAGTGTTAGATTATTTTGAATTTGAAGTATACTTAATACTAAGAAAGAAGTGTATTCATGTATATGTGTGCGAGTTACATGCTAAGATATGAACTGAGAACTGACAAAATAGCAGATAGAAAAAATTTTGGAAACCACTGATTTGTATTGTAAATCATTTTGCTGTTTCTGTGGTACCAAATTCCTGTCTGGTGGTCACTTTAGATTTAATAACTTCAAATATATATATATATATATATATACTGAATTTTTCAGCTCTGGGCAAAAAAGCTATTTATACAAAATTTTACAAAACTTTTTGATTCCATCCAGGATTGATTTCATATCTGAACAGTCATTGACCTCCTTCATTTGCAACCATGTAACATAGGAAGACGTTAGGAATTTCTCCCTCATCTAGTGATCTGTCTGCCTTTAGCTGAATATAGAAAGGCTTAAATTGTTTACTCCTTCCTAGCACTGAAAGAACACTCACTTTCTCACATGACAGAAAAGGGTGCTAACAGAATTTGACCACAGAAAGCTGCTAGAATAGACTACATTTAATAACTTGTAAGTATTAAAAAGAAACTTGTTTGACCAGTAAGTAGTAGATATACTATCTCTACCAATTCAGTTGTAATTATTATTATTATTATTATTATTATTATTATTATTATTATTATTATTAACTGAGTAAAGTCTTCTGAACATGACCCTTACATTCGGGCAGTATAAATGTTATTGTCACAGAAAGTGGAATCACTGAACTGAAATCAAATATCGGGGAAAGGCTTGGATACATTTCTTCTCCCTCCTCCCAGACATAGGTTAAATAGTTGACTAGATTGGGCTTGCACATAGATTCCAAATAGTAAAAATCTGTCTTCTCTGCCATCCAGCTATGGGTTAGTGGGACTTGTTGTTCTGAAAGAATTGTTAACACAATATTTACTTGCAAAATAAAAAAAAAATTAATTCTTAGAATTGAAAATGTTTCAGCTTTAAATAAGGGTTGATAAACTGTAAGAAACAAATCAATCATTACTATTTTGAAAAATTGTTTTCTAAATCTAAAAATGTTCATCATGATAAAGAAATGATTAACAATTTTTACATAAAATGATATCTGTGAAATTGATATATTTATTTTGTAAAAAAATATATTTCTATATCAAATTATTGTGTAACAAAGAAAAAAGGCTGAGCGAGTGTAAAGTGAAAAAAAAAACAATCTACAAAAAGGACAAATAATCACAACACCCGACACATACAAATATCTGCATGTATACATACACTCACACTCTGAAAAAAAACCTGCACCAATGATAAATGCATATAAAAAAGAAAAATTAAGTATAAGCAGTTAATTGCTGATACCCTCTGATGAATGGACTGATGGGTCCATCTAAGAAACTCTCGAGTTGGGATGCTAAGTGATAAACTTTTTTTTTATATATGTTGTGGGCTTGTTAGGGCCAAAAAAGACACAAAGAGAGGAATTGAGTTAAACAAATATATTAACAGAAACAATAATACAAACATATACAAACAAGAGTGTTACAGTAAGAATGTTCGGTTCGACTATCAGAGCTGTCTGCTGGAAACTTCATCTCCAAAAGGCAGTACCTGCTCCTATTTATAACTGGGAGAGTCCATGCATGTGTGAGTAAATTACCATAACAATATATTAATTATATACCAGAACTATTTTAAGAAAATGCACCCCATTATATCAGGTATTATTAGTGCTTCCCACAAACTGGCAAAAGCTATAACAAAAATTTTAACATCTTTCCTTGGAACAATCAACCAATTACATATTAAAAATTCAGGCAACCTGATTGAAAAACTCAGGAGGAATAAATATGACATAAACTTATGGATACTTTATACTAACATTCCTGTAAATAAATGCTTAAATCTTTTAAAAATAGCCTCTAATACAATCTAAAATAAAACTCTCCCAACCAATACCTAAAATCATAAAAGCCTGTCACCTTATTACTAATCAGTGCTTTAACAACTTTTTCTAAACAAAAATTTGTATTACCAGTGGGTCCATCTCTAAGTAGGGTTTTAGCATCTATTTACTTATAATTTCTTTTATTTATTTTACCTAAATAATCAACATATTTCTGATATACTGATGACATACTATTAATATATCCCTGCAAAACTACATTACCTGGCCTTGGAGATAAACTAAACAAAGTTGAACATACACTAGAATTCACTTACAAGACAGAAACAAATGATATTTTACCTTTCTTAGATATCATGTTACACCATACCGATAATGACCTAGAATTAAATGTTCATCACAAATCAACTAATAAAAATGATCTTATAAATTTCTATTCTCACCATAACAACAAAATAAAATCTCGAGTAATTATTGAATTCTATCTAAGAGAACTAAGATTATGGAGCCCTCAATATTTATTTATAGGACGTGGAGAAATACATTGAAAATACTTATAAGCTCCTTCAATACCCTAATTATCTTATGTTCAACGGGAAACACAAGGTTCATAAATATTTTTCAAAATAGAAGCATGAATCATTCTAACACCCCCAACAAATCAAAATATATTATTCTACCTACCAACTCTATAACAACTACAATTGAAAAGAATTTATCCAAGCTTAACAAAATTTGTTATAACTACTTTTAAAACAATAAAAAAACTTAATAGAAAACAAAATAAGCTATAACTTGGAGGAATTTATTCTATCACCTGTAATAATTGCCACAAAGAATACATAGGAGAAACCTTGAGGAATTTAAATAAGATTATATGAACACAAATGGGATTTTTTATCTAATGTTTGATTTTTCAAAAATGCTATTTGAATTAAAAGAAAGATCAATTTATTAAGACAAAAGTTTATAGTGCTTTCATTGCTAGATCTTCCACAGCAAATTTGCATCCTGATTCTTACAGCATTTCACCTTTCTTGGTAGATCTTCTCTTATCCCAATGTGTGAGACTTAATAACAAAAGTAATAAAAATATAAACAAAACACAATTAAATTGGATTGACTAACACACATTATAAAAAAAAAATTATTTTAAAAGTTTTAGTGGTGAAGGCTTTGTACAAAACCAACCACACTTTTTGAAGGGCTGAATACAGTGACCTGGTACATGACATGCCACAAGGTCCACAAACAACCCTCTGCAGGCTTTGAAATCAGAATTATCCTTCTGCTAGACTGGTTGCCATCCAAGGCTATAGAACCCAGTCTGTCCTGCTTTTTACCCATAGCTGGAGAGAGAAGAAGAGGATTAATACCTTTCCCAAGGATATTAGCATGTAAGTGAATGTAATGGATTTGACTGGAATTCGAACTCTGCTCTCTGATTCCTCCATCCAAGCCACTATCCACTGCATATATATATATATATATATATATATATATATATGAAGAAATATAGTCTTAAGATGTGCTATATTTATGGGATAAAGTGCTCAATATCAGAGATAGAGCGTGTGTAAATGTTCACTTGTGTGTGTGTGTGTATATATATATATATATATATATATATATATATATAAATAAAACAAAAAGGTATCAATATTCTATGCAACAGTTAGTAATCTTTTTATTTTATTTTTTTTCCTTTTCAATCTTAATATGATTTTAAAAACTGGATCATTTTTATTGGAATGAGTACAAATGCAGACCTTACTTTGAATAAATTGTAAACTGGATGAGAAATGACTTTATTCTGTCAAAAAAAAAAAACTGTCAAAATGCTCTTACAAAAATCTCTATATGATGTACCATTTTGCTGTGTTAGGATAAACAAATGCATCCACAAACAGAAATTGCAGCATTAGGATCATTTCCATGAGCAGTTTAATATTAAGCTGTGGTATCACAGGATAAGATTTATTAAACAAATATGTCAAAAATGTTATTCACTTTTATTTATACATATATGTAGTATTGAGGATTTGGCAATATTTAAATAGACTGATCCACTCATAAAAAATAGTGGGGGAAATAATTTTTATAGCATTTGTTAGACCTTTCTTTGGCCATGACACTTGTCAGAAATGAAAAATATTGATTTTGTTATCGATTTAGTAGGGGGAGTTATTGGCCTTAGCTGTTTTGTGTATGTAAACACTTTTTTTAAGGGGCAAGTTACAAAAAGATTTCTTTTAAGTAATGAACAAACATTTTTAATTGAAGAACGAAAATTTGCATAAGTTAATAAAATTATGTATCTCTTTATTCTTCATATAAAATGAATAATTATGAAAGTTAAATGTTTATGCATGTGCTTCCAAAAAAATCGCATACAAAAAGAAATTTTTTAAAATAGTAAAAAAAAAAACAAACAAAGCATAAAGTTAAATAATTCAGAAAATTAAAAAAAATACGTAGATATCAATGATGTTAGCACAGTTTCAAACTCGACATTTGTAAATAATAGCTGAGTGCTTTAACCTAAGGTAAATAACTCTGTAAAAAGTAAGGGGTCAATTTGACACTGTTTCAATATCCACAAACAGGACCACCCTACTAAATTGATAAAGCAAAATTTTTCAATTCTGACAAGTGTTGCAGCAGAAGAAAGATCTAAAGAATGCTAATGTACACCCCACCCCAAAAAATCTTTCCCTAATTTTTATGAGTGGACCAATCTGTTTAAGTTGCACTAAAGATATTTTTGAGCTCAGCCCATTTTTCAAAATCTGACTATCCCCAAAAGTGAGGCTTATACAATGTTGACTGCATTCCCTGCAGTGGAGTAAGACCATTACCAAAGGGGCCACCTACCAAGTATACTTAGAATTTAAAGTATAAATAAGTAATACTTTACATGCACAAACTGAGTAAAAGCTTATAAACTGAAATACAAAAAAGAAAGAAAAACACACAAAACTGAATTTGACATTAAATAGCCCAGCAATGGTTGACATATAAAATAAACCAATGTAGCCAAACTTAAAATCTGGCCAAATAAGGAGTTTCTTTTTGTTTGTTATTTTAAATTCCATCATGGTTAGGCTGATGATTTTTCAGCATCCTATTGCACCATGATACAGCAAATTCTGATAGGAGAAAAAAAGATGGTTATATTTTAGCAGTGACTGCATTTGAATCTGCTGTAGGTAAGCAAGGTTTTAGTTTTTCTTTTGCTGCTTAGCATTTGTCATTTTCTGCATAAACAAATGAAATATTTCTGGTGGTTAAAAAAAAATGTCATGATTAAAAACTAAATTTTGCAATTTTTCTTTACCTAGAATTTTTTTTTTTATATAGTTTTACTCTCTTTCTCTCTTCTCTTTCTCAAGTTGCTTTTATCACTTTCTGCATTAACAAATTAAATATAGAGAACAAAAATTGCTATCGTTTTATCTAAAATTTATTTTATCATGTTTTTGCACCAAGTTTCTATGTTAAGCATAAAAAAATTGTGGGGTGTCATTGGTCAGGATTTACAGCAAGTGTTACGGATAGACTACTTTGTAGATTGTCAGGAGAATTAGAGCAATCATTTCTGACAAAATACGGCTATTAGATATACAATCTATAGAAATACAATATTATCAATGGTCAGACATTAAAAGAAACATTACTAAGAGACTAGGTCTATTATATTTATAATATAGATGCATTGTGAATAGTTTTAGTATAGAAATGCAATATTGTCTTTGATCAAGAATTAAGCCAAGTGTTACAGAAAGAACTATTATGTATAATGTCTATACATTGTAAATGATTTTTCTATAGAAAAAACAGAAGAGGTTTATTGTATGAATAATTATTACTTTTTATAATGTAAAAGTATTTGATAAAGCATACCATAAAGAACTGTTAAGTAAGCTTGATCTACTCGGGAAAGATATAACAATGATCCAGAACTTAAACTGGGAGCAAACTGCTTGAATATGGATTAAAGAGTTCAGTAAATACACAAAAATAGAAAGAAGTGTAAGACGAGGATATGCCTTCTCATTGGACTAATTCAACCTTTCCAGTGAAGTAATCCTGAGAAAATTTGAAGTCCTAACAGGATTCATTATTGGTGGCCACAGTCTTAACAATGTTAGATATGCAGATGACACTGAAAGGAAACTACAGAAACTTCTGCAGAAGGTAGTAAAAGAAAGCAAGAAGAAAGGACTAAACATCAATTGTAAGAAGATGGTTTTCATCTTGGGCTTACATTCTATGAATAGAAGGCACCAAAATCCAGCAAGTACAAAAATTTAAATATCTAAGTGTTTTAACAAAAAGACAGAAAATGTGACCCTGAAATCTGAAGGTGTATTGGAATAGCAAATGATACCTTTCAAAAGCTAAGCAAAGTATTAAAAAGTAGAAATATTTTATTAGAAGCAAATAAAAGAAAACAGAACTGTTATGTAATATATGACAGTGCTGGACAATATCTGCACAGATGGAAAAGAGATTTGTGCCAAGAGAAATATAGTTTTACAGTAGCATACTGAGAATCCTATAAATTGAACATGAGAGCAACGTCGAAGTTTTAGGGAAAATGGAAACCAAAAAGACTCTTAAAATCAGAAAGTTAGTTGAAATTTCTAAGGCACATAATGAGGAAAGAAGGCTGGGAAAATTTAACACTCACAGGATATATTGAAAGTAAGAGGAACCAAGGAAAGCAGCAAGTAACTTACCTAGTGAGCTTGTAAATGGTTGGCATAATAGATTAAGAGAGATAGCAAAGAGATAAACCTTACCAAGAGCTACAAAGGACAGGAAATTTTGGAGAGCCATGATCGTCCACACTGTGAAGGGACATGGCACATAAGTAGTCATAGAATATCAGACTGTATTATTTATTTCAGCTGTAATTCTGTTGTGTTCACTGGTAAAATTAAAAATATTAAATTTCTGGTAATTACGTGAAATTGCTATATAGAACTCTTTATATTCATTCTTTATCATTATTTATTGTTATTAGTTTTTGTTTTGTAGTGGGATGGATATCAGCTTGGATTGAGAACTTGGAGAGCCAATTTCAAATTTTAGTTGAGTTTATTAGATTCACTTATGCACAAATACCCATTGGGAAAGGTATGAATCCATCTCTTCTCCCCCCCCAGCTATGGGTTGAATAGCAGAACAGACTGGGTTCTTCAAATTTGGTTGGCAACCAGTCTACTGCAGAAAGAAATGGCAACCTGCTTCATCAGTCATGTATCAAAAAGATATATGATTGCCTAAACATGTATCCTGTATGGCACTTAACTGACTTATTTGATTGCAATTTTGCTTTTTTTCATTTATTTTTTTTTGGGGGAGCGGATAAAATGCCACAAGTTTTGTGTGTGTGTTTTTTTTTTTTTTTTTCAAATCTTACAATGAAAAGAAAAATACACATTAACCAACAATAGACCATAAAATACAGAATATATAATTATACTGAAATACAGAATCCCCCAAACTGCAAGATATATAATCCCTTTTAAATTTCTTTTAATTAATAATATCAGTGTTCATAGTGTTGTATCTGAGTGAAACAAAGAAAACAATTACTAGATATATTTTTTAGTGGTGCAGATTAATCCATTCCAGGAGGTTATATGACAGCAAAAACACACAAAGATGTTATGAATATTTTTTCTTTTTGTCATTTCCCTCCAAGAAAGGCAGTAAAGCCACTAAGACATAAGGGGATTACTGAGTGTGAAAGAAAAAAAATAAAACATTATTTAGGGGCAAGAACAATAAAAGAGGAATCAAAACTCCATTTCAACTATTAAGGTTAATAACGTTTGGTATGAAAACGCTTTACAAAATTAAAATGAAAGATTTGACGAAAGTGATTTCGTATTTCACACACACACACACACACACACACACACACACACACACACACACACACGTGTGTGTGTGTTAAGGAAATAAACGATTGCTATCGTTTTCTTTTCCAGTCTTGTTAACTTTATTAGACAAGGGACATAACTCACCGACTTCTTTGAATAATTTGCAACCACACATAACTGTTGCCAATACGATAAGCGATATATTCTTTAAACAGATTTTAAAGCCACAAATCACTCACAATTAGCAAGGAAGTGCCTGCATCCGTATAAATATTTATCGTCTTTAAGGACAGAATGTTAGTGAAGAAAAGAGTTTATCAATAATATTTGATAAATAACAAGCTCAGAAAATGTAACTCATTGATTTGTTTGAATTTGTGTTTATTGTCTATTCATATCATGCTCAGAAGAAAAACTATAATTCTTTTTTCATAGAAGAAAAACGCATAAAGGAAGGACGCAAAAATAAGTAGAATAAATAGTCTGGAACAAAATCAAAATAGAAAGATTGAAGTCACTATCAATGACTTGCATTATTGTTTTCAGACCATCTCTGTATGACTAGTGCCGAGGAAACAATAGATAAAGACAGGGAAGCAAAATACAAAAGAATAAAAAAAAAACCTTTGCTGAGAACTTGGCAATTTTGTACTTGCACCAGATTTGCTAACAGTTTTAGAAATTATTAAAATTGTAAGTGAATTATTAGAATTGAGAAATTAATTTGTCAGTTTCTGAAACAAAAATATTATACAGGATGTGGCAAAAAAATATCTCTCACATAATGGTAAGACATTAGCTAGATGAAATCGCCATTGCCACTAACTAATGTCTTACCATTATATGGGAGATATTTCTGCCACACCCTGTATAACAGCCTCACAAATAAAGATTTCAGAGTCTCTTTCCATGTCTGTTCCTGGTGCTTGGAGGACGAGTGAAGACCTATAGCAGAGAGGCATACTTTTTTTTATATCAACTGCAGCAAGGAATTTAGCAGTAAGCAGGAAATCTGGCTTTTAATAATCAAGGGGGTTGCAGTCTGGGGAGTTAAGTGGCCAGATGTAAGAGGTGATATGATTACAGAGATTGTCTGACAGCCATGACTGGGTTCTCCTGCTTGTGTGGCATGGTGCAGAGTCCTGTTAGCAGACATAGGGTCACTCAGTAGCCACCCTCTTGACCCAGGGCAGCACTATTTCCTCAAGGCATTTGATGTAGACTTCTGTGATGAGTTTGAGGCCCTCACCAACAAATTCAGGTGTTCTTTTCTTATCAGAATGATCAGTGAGTTTTCCGAGTTGCAGTATCATTGTAATCACCATTAGACTCATCTAACTCTTTCTGAATCCTCTGCAATGTCTGCAGATCGACACCCAAACACTCTGAAATGTTTGTATTGGAGCTTTTTCGTGCAAATGCCAAGCAGTACAGTATGCCATATCTAAATTTCTGGCAGAGTGAATTACATGGTATTCTTTTTCTCACAGACTGGGCCCAACTGACCCTCCTATATTGCGCATTCAACAAAATCAAAAACAAACAATGCATGAAATAAGATGGTGACACTTTATCTATCGTACCCAGTGTGTGTGTGTGTGTGTGTGTGTGTATATATATATATATATATATATATATATATAAAATGTATGTCCAAGCAAAATTACCCATTCAATTTTTATATTTTTCTCAATATTTTTGAATTTTTCTGAATGATTTTGGTTTTATATCAGGACAGAAATTATGAATAAAATGTCCAAAGTTCATCTATTCTCTTGTTTTATTCAAATACTTTTGACTATCTCAGTCATTATCAAGAAGTAGGTGTTGTCAGAATGATAAACAATATTTTATGATATCCGTAACCTAATGGCCAACAGCATTCATTTCTTGTTACAAATATTCATTTTTATAAAATATATAAATGTGCCTAAAGCAACACTATTAATAACATTGAGTGAACATTATACAGTAAAAAATTCAGATAATAACTATGTATAGTTAAGTTATGCAATTCTTAATCCAACCACATACACACACAAACTATATATATATATATATATATATATATATATATATATATATATATATATGTGTGTGTGTGCGCGTGATACTTATTGAAAAGTGCTCAATATCAGTGATAGAACTAACACATTTAGTTGGATTGATGTGAGTTTGTGACCTGGGGTTTCCCACTATTTGCAATCATCAGACAAACAGTTTGTCAGACAATTACAAATAGCATGAAACTTAGGGTCACAAACTTGCATCAGTCCAACTAATATATATATATATATATATATATATACATAATCAATGATCAGATTGTTTTTATCCTCTCTTGTGTGGGCTAAGAACTCTTCAACGACCCTTTATTTATTTTATATATAATGGAGTAAGTCCAACTATTATTTTTTATATTTGCTGTTTATACGTTATTTTAATAGTTACAATTTATTCAAGTAAATGATATCTTTTTTAAATTAAGCAGTATTAATTACATTTACTGACCTGAATGTTCAAGAAATTTCATAGAAAATGTGTTCTCCAACAGGTATTGAACCTGTGTCATGTATGGAACTGTCATTTGATCTAATATGCTAAATAATTGTTGGACTTCATCCATTTTTTAATATGTTGTCATTGTTTATGTTAAGATATATTTCATGAGCAGATGTGATCATTTCAGGAAAGATTGTCAAAGATTTGTTGTTTAAAAACATTAATTTGGATGTAGCTATAGAGAAGTGTCTGGTTAGCAAATTGGTATAGCATGTCAAATCAAATGACAGTTCCATATAGGACAAAGGTTTGATTCCTGTTGGAGAAGACATATTTTCTCTGAAATTTCTCAAACATTCAGGTTGGTAAATGTAATTAATACTGTTCAATTTAAAAAACAGAGCATTAACTTAAACTGTATCTATTAAAATTATATAGAAACAGAATAAATATATATGTATGTATGCATATATATATGTATGTCTGTGTGCATGTATATGAGAGGGTTAAAATCCTAATTGTCAGGGGGAAAATCTTATTCAAAATGTTTTTGAAAAGAAAAAATATTTTAATTAAAAAAAAACAAAAATTTAATGGTTTTGCTTTCTTCACAGAAGATTTGATGTCAGTGTAGATAAGAATTATACATATAATAGCCTTATTCTGGATATATTTTAATTACTGCCTATTAACAAAATGAGTTTCTAGAATAAATTCATTGATTATAGTAAATCGTTAACAATTCTTGACCTAGAAATATTGTATTTTTGTACTTAAAAATTATTTACAATGCATTTCTGAAATTAAATCTTTACTAATACATTTACCTTGCTTATAATAAGCCTATTCTATCAGGAATTGTGTTTTTTCTAAGCATTGCTTAGATGTGGTAAAGGGCCAAAAGCATGGGGTACCCAGTGAGGATCAAACTCACTACTCTGTCATAATTGTCCCAGTGAGACAAGTTTGCTAACTATTACACCATATTGAGGTGCTTACTCTATCAGCAATGATTGTAGTAATCCCCAAGAAAATCCATCTCCTTCCTTCCAGTGTACAATATACAGATTGAGAATTGAGTTAAATATGACAAAATTCATTGTTTAAACACAGGACATTTTTCTCTACAAACAGAAATATTGAATTTGTTAATGTAGAAAATGACTAAAAAAAGTTGTGCATCATGAAATTGCAATAATTTCAGTTGCAATGAATTGAAATCTTGCTTATAGATTCAAATACAATTTGTGCTGAGATAAAATAATAATTATTACTTCATATTTTTGATTATCACATGAATCAAATCAGGTTTGTTACATTTAATTATGTTATACGCTGTTTCAAATTAGACCTCTTTTTGATTCATTTCACATCAAAACCTGTTGGCTGGATGGGAACACTACAAAATAAAAAAAGATTTTCTTTGCACAGGAACTCCAAGCATTGTTTCCAGCTCATAAAACAAACTGCCAAAAAATATAAAATAAAATGTAAACATTGGAGTCAGTTACATAAACATTGCCAGTAAAGTAAAAGCATGACAAAGAATGCAGAGTCATGTATTCACCCTGACTGCTGAAAAGGACCCACTCGATGACACTAAAGTCAGTACATAGGCAGTTCAGAGTTCACCAGTGGCCTCTCCTATCTTCCAGGTTGCCTCCCTTGTCAAAAAGCTATGTTCTGTCTTGATCCATTATACAGTCAATACAGATAATTTTAACATATCTTGTCTCTTTTTCTTTTTGCCTCACCAGCAATACTATTTTGTTTTTTGTTTGTTACTCTTGCAAAGATATGCAGTATATAACATTTACATGCAAATACCCTTAGGAAAGGTATGAATCTCCTGTTCCCAGCTATGGGTTAAATAGTAGGACTTGTATCAGGAAAAATTATTTTTTCCAAAAATTGTTAATACAATCTTCACTTGAAAAAGAAAAATCTTCCAATTAAAAATATTTTGGCTTTAAACAGCCCATAATGGTTGATTAACCATAAAAAAAACAAATCAATGACAAGATATATATTTTCAAATAATACATATGTTTATTATAGTAAATGAAATTTGACGTAAATGCTACCCAATCACAGAGTAACAAATTGGTTGAATGAAATAGAATTAACAAGGTGAAAAGTTAAGCAAAAAACCAGCACTATCAGCTAAAAACATTAGAAATCAAGGTTACAGTGGGATACAGAGAAGCAATCATGGAGTGTAGATGATTGGATGAAAATGAGAATCTGTGATGAATCACAAATCTGTATTGAACAAAGCAGAGATGCTGGGTCGTTTTGTCTGGTGTCATTCTCATGAAATATGTAAAGATAGTTGCCTGAAGGAAAGATGCAAATTTACCTACTCATTTATGTCATGGGGATTACATGTCAGGTAAAGAGCCAGGTGATATGGCAATCATTACTGCAACAGTCAATGCACAGGTGTACATTGTTATTTTGGATACTTTTCTCATTCCATTCATAGAAAATAGGTTTGGTGATGAAGTCATTTTTCAAAATAATGCAACTTGCCACAAAGTAAATTACACACACACCCATACAGACTTTCTCTCACACACACACACACACACACACACACACACACATATATATATATATATATATATATATATATATATATGTGTGTGTGTGTGTATATATGTATGTGTGTGTATATGTATATGTGTGTGTATATATATATATATATATATATATATATATGTGTGTATATTCTCAGTGTATATGTAGAAGAAACAAAAATGAATAAAAGATGAGGAAAAACTAATAGCCGATATGTTTCCTCCTTTTGCACTGATAAAGTTTCTCAGAAGACAAAACACATTGGCTAAGAATAGTTTTTCTTGTCTCTTTTTATTCATTTTATATATATATATATATATATATATATATATATATATATATATATAAATATAATTCAAACAAATTCTATTTAATTTTTATATTTTTTGAAAAATTCTGTTTCACTGATATATGAAATCAGTAAGAATGGATTCCATTTATAGCAATCTGAAAACACCAGGATTTAGTCATAAAATATTGTTTACCATTCTGACAACACCTAGTTCTTGATAATGACTGAGACAGTCAAAAGTACTTGAATAAAACAAGAGAATACATGAACTTTGGGCATTTTATTCATAGTTTCTGTCCTGATATAAAACCAAAATCTCATTCAGAAAAATATGACAAAAAATTAAATGGGTAACCCTTTTTGGTTGAATTTAACAATATTTCTTTGGACATTTTTTTTATATATATATATATATATATATATATATATATATATATAATACACATACAGGTCGAGATAGGTAAGTTGTCACCATTTTATATTTTTAATTTCATGCATGTGTGTTGTTCATTTTTGATTTAGTTGACTACACAGTATAGGAGGGTCAGTTGGGCACCATCTGTGAGAGTACCATGTTATAATCCACCCTGCCAGAAATGTGGAAATGGCATGCTGTACTGCTTGGCATTTGCAACAGAAGCTCCCTAAACACATCTCAAACTGTTTAGGTGTCAATCTGAGGACAGTGCAGAGGATTCAGAAAGAGTTGGATGAATCTAATGGTTATTACAAAGGTACAGAAGATTGGAAAATCACTCTGAGGGCGTCAGACTCAACACAGAGGCCTACATCAAGTGCCTTGAGGAGGTAATGCTGCCCTGGGTCAAGAAGGTGGCTACTGGAAGACCCTATGTTTAAAAACAGGACTCTGCACCATGTCACACAAGCAGGAGAACCCAGTCATGGCTATCAGACAATTTCTGTGACCACATTACATCTGGCCACCTAACTCTCCAGACTGCAACTCCCTTGATTATTATCTGTGGGGGCAGTTGAACAAGAAACCAACAAAACTTCTTGTAATACCAAAGATGAACTGAAGGCAACAATTATGGCAGCATTCACCAGTTTATACAAGTAGACCATTTAGAAGAGTTTCAGGAGATACTGAAGTCATCTGGAAGTTGTAGTTGAAGCCAATGGCTATTTCTATTGAATAAATCTTCTCTTTAGAATTTAAAGATGTTTTTGTGTAATTTTGGTAAATATATCTGTTAAAATGAGATGTCAATGTTATTTTCATTTTTGCATAATTTAGATGACAATTTATTGATCGCCCCCTATATATATATATATATGTGTGTGTGTGTACATATATTAAAGCAAATGAATATAACTAATTAGATCACCAAACATTTTCTTTTCAATAAAGTAAACCTTTACTAAATAGTTTGTTTATAATAAAGAATAGGCCAGAAATAGAAACAAGACTGAATTTGAAAATGAGCCCAAATGTATCATCATTATAGCCAATCAGAACTCTGTGCAGATAAACCTTATTTTTCAACCAATCAGTTTTTGCTGTACTAAGATGACTCAAATATTCTATCATTTGCTTTGAAAGCAAGATTCCAACTGAACACTGTTATTAATCTCTTATATAAGCTTACTATATGTCCCAGCTTGGTGAGAACTGTTCTAGCTAGAAGGACCTGTCCTGATTAGATAATCTATCCATATTCATTTTATTGTGTCTGACTTAAAAATTATAATGAAAATTGAAAACTGTCCTAGTTTGAGGCCTGGAACTTTTATTCTCATAAACAGCTCATCACAACACAAACACTTGTTTGCTCAACACAAGTCTTTTCATATATAAGCAGTCATATCAAGATGTGACAACATCTACTACATAATACTTTGTGACCTATGAACTCCCTTATGAATTAGGACTCTCAGTTATTGTCCTAGTAACAGCTCTACTTTTACTACTATTTACAACAAACAATGGGCACTTCGAGGCGGTGTAATACTTAGCAAGCTTGTCTTGCTAGAACAATTACAATCCTCACTGGGTGCCCTATACGTTCAGCATTGTGCCACATCTAAGCTACATTTGGAAATTCACTATTTACAACAAGCAAATAGCAACAATAAACAAATTATGATCATGCAAATTCTGCCTCTTTCTCATAGACATCAGCCATTGAGATTCACTTACACTCAATAATACAGTCTTGTTAGCACACATCAGAAATAGTTTTCCTTTACTTGTACATTGTTTGTGAGCTAGGTAAGACATATTTGCTATAAAAGTAATGGTTAATAAGTCATTATAAATTCATTGAGTTTAATCCTGATTGCCCAATATCAGATTTTATTATGCATGTTTTAGCAATAAAATTGGTGTTTACCAACAGATATTTGGTAAAACTTTCAGAATATATGTACTTATGTTTATAAGCAAGATATCGCATTAGTTTCAGTTTATTTGAACTGCTTGGTTGGCTTGATAAGGATAGAAGAACAACATATAACTTATACTGGAAGCAAACTGTCTGCAGACAGGTAGAAAATGAATTCAGTAAATACGCAAAAATAGAAAAGAGTGTAAGACAAGGAGGTTTTCTTTATCACCAGACTTATTCAACATTTGCAGTGATCCTGAGAGAATAAGATATACAGATGTTATATTCTGTGCTCATAGGAATATATACTTGAAAAACAAGGTGGATAAAATAAGTAAAGGTTTATTGTAAAAACCAAGTACAATAAGAATAAAGTAGCAGTTATGTACAAGGTTGTCACAAGTCAATCCAGTATTGAGTGCTACTATTAAAAGGTCGGTAGTTCTCACGTTGTAAACAGATCCCAGCTAGTCGATATTTACCAGCCTCCCTGTGAGGTAGGATATTGCACAAGGTTGAGTTTAATGTGGGGCAATCTGAGCCTGTAGGCTCGGCCAAAAATTCCCCATAGACCACATATATAATGGGGCCAAGTGGTTGTTTCCCGATACTCGTCTGGGGATTCTCTCTGCCTAGAGGCAGAGAGTTTGACCAGCACAGCTAGAAAAGATTCCAGCTAGTCAATATTTACTAGCCCCCCCCCCTCACCAATGAGGGTAGATGTGGCACAAGGCAGATTTTAACGTGGGTCATCCAAGCCCATAGGCTCAACCAAAAATTTCCTGTAGAACCCACATAAACGGGTTCGGGTCTGTCTACCTCCTTGGAAGAGACTCTGCCCTTCGGCATATCATCATCTCGGTTCCTCTCTTCCCAAAAGCAGAGAGTTTGGCAGCACAGCTGGAACAGATTCCAGCTAGTGTATTTACTAACCTCCCTACGTGATCAGATGTGGCACAGGGCCAAATTTAATGTGGGATATCCGAGCCCATAAGCTTGGACAAAATTCCCTGCAGACCTTGTATAAAACGGAGTAGTTGGGTAGCTGTTTCCCGAGACGAGGCTCTGCCCTTCGACATAGCCTCGTCTGGGGATCGTCTCTGCCTAGAGGCAGAGTTTGACCAGCACAGCTGGAACAGATTCCAGCTAGTTTTATTTATTGTGAAAAATTACACAATTATGGCACAAGGCCGACATGGGGAGGGGTTGAGACTGGTCATCACTAACTATTTTATACCTAGCTAATCTAATTTACAACCCATTCACACATTACAATTTGCCCATATACCACAAAAACTCATCCGTCACCAATCAATCCTTCATACACCATAATACCAGATCCTCTCAAGGGGAACCTACAAAATGTGCCCCATGCCATAAAAATCTAATGATTATAAAATATATACTTAAAAATTTATGGATGAATAGAATGAGAGGGGAGGGAATGAACTCCAAAACAAACTATATATAAAATGAAAGTAAACATAACTGATGTTAGTAGGGCCCATCCAACCCTCAAAAAGGAGAGGCCACTGTATTCTGCCTATTGGACAAAATCAAGAAGCTCTCTTGCTAAGGGAGTGGGAGAGGAGAAAAAATGTATGGACATGGGGAAATAAAAAGCTAACCTAGTCGAGATCAAAAGGGGCCAAAACAAACTGGGGAGGTTGGGAATCTCAACTTAGGTCATAACCAAAGAGGTTGCCGGGAACAGGCCAGGAACAACATTTACTCACATTAACTAGGTACATGAAGCTTGTCTAACCTAACCAAAGGGAGGGCTCCACAGGAACCACCCTGATGTGACATAGGTTGATCTAAAAGAGAAAATCAAGGCTAGCCCGTTCAAACGAATGAAGCTCACCTCAGTCACCCACCTTTCACTGAACACTGTCAAATGCAAGCATTTTCTATCAGATCTAATCTTCATCCTGAGCTGATGCTCAAAGAATCAGATCAGATCCTGATGAGAAAGACGGTTGCCTCACAAGACTTCCTCCTGTCGCATAGTCCAAATCACCATTCAGGTTGTGGCCAGCAGCGTCAGAAACACCATTAGTTTCACCCCAGAATACAGGGGTGACACATTGTCACACGTGCATGCGTGATCAATGAGCACAAGCTTTTTGGGAGTTAGACAAGTTGTCAACTCGCCAACATGATCCCATAAGGGGTGGACCCGGGGACAATGGTAGGTGTGCGAAGCCGTTTCTTCCAGACCAAGGTCACACTGTTCAGTCTGTCAAATTCGCCAAGCCCCATATGATCACCTTGTCATTTTGAGGCAGCTCATTCTGAGCAAATCGCCAGGTAAGCGAAAACTCAGGGTTACTGAGATAATCAGCCACTGGCACCCAAGACCAGAAAGAGCAAAACTTCTGCAACAAGTCAAGCCGCTCACATAGAGAATCCTTCGCGACCCCCTCCACTAGAAGATGATAGAAGACCCTCCTAGGCTGCAAAAGGTCACTGGACTGAGGAACAGCCCACAAAACTGACCAACACTCATGAAGGAAATCCGATTGATCCTGGGGTTTACGATGGTGCTCAACCCACGAGATGGGGGCGGGACTGATAATAAGGAAAGGGAACAATCCCCACCACAATCGAATCTCCTGTCAATGCGTGGCAATGAAAGCCCACCTTGAAATGAGTTTGTGGCTCACCAAGTGTGACATCCCCCCCCCCCATGACAAGGACATTGTGCACACTCGTCTGTCGACCTGATGCCCACATCCCCTCCATAAAATTGAGGATAGCGAGCGCACAAGTGACTTCCTATGGTTGTCACAGAGAGGAAGTACAGACAATCGATAAAGGACAATCAGGAAAATGTAAGTAGCACACGTCTTAATCCTGCCCTTCATAGACAACCTCTGTCGACGCCAAGTCTCACCGGCCACATCGACCTTTGCTCGTACTTCAGACCAATTTGGACTGATTTAAATTTATCAACGTGGCCTCAAAATTATCTTTTACACCCTCTATGATCATGCAGATCAGATGCAGGTTGCTCTGAATTGTTTGGCCCCTCACAGAACAAGTATGCTCAGGACCCAACAGACACAGCAACTGACTGCAAACGCTCCTGCAGGATCTTGGCCAAAATCTTTAACTCTGTGTTTAGCAGAGTTATGGGCCTGTAATCATCTAGTTTCCCCTTGCCCTTTTTCAACAGCGTTATCACACCCCTGGAGAACCGGTTGGGTTGAGACCCCTGTCCAAACCAGTTGTTGAACACAACCATCAAAATCGGGACAAAGATGTGTGACTGCCTCAAATACAATTCACAGGGCAAACCACCCTGACCCAGTGACTTGCCTCTGCTGACCTTCACAGCTAGCCACTTCAGTCAGCGAAAGCCAAGGAAAGTCAGCCAAATAACTGCAAAACTCGTCCTCATGAAGACCTTGGTAAACCAGTTCTGGAAATGCCGCCAAAACATCTCGCACATGTCGTCAGTGGCCCAAAGTGTACGCCCCCTCTGGAGTTATGACTTCACGAATGTACCAACCGGAGCCTCAACGGACCTCTTCCTTGCGCAAATCTGCACCCATGTTCACCGCTTTGGAAGACATCCTGCTTAACCTATGTCTAATTACCTGGCCTATGTAGCGCTTGCTATTTGAACACTCCATGGTCTCTCTAGCTAAGGCTATCACCACCCTAGCCTTAAGCAACTTCACCTTATCAGCTCTATCTAGGGCAAGCCGTTTGCTGAAATCTGTGGTGAAGGACCTAATCCTACACTTGTCTATCCCACCACTTATTCCTGATAACCGCCACCAATAGCTCCTGCTGCACTAAGCTAGTTAGCTGCTACCAGATATCCCATCTGTCCAGTAAAGACAGATTGAACTTCCAGTAACCAGCCATTCTAGGCCTACCATCAAACGCCATCCGGGCACAAATGAGTTTGTGGTCCAAATAGCCTACCCAGTGGAATGTGGGACAAGTTTACATTGGCTCCTCTAACAAACATTCTGTTCAGGTAGCTAACCACCCGGTCCGAAGGCCAATTAAGAGCCCACGTCCACATTTTCCCCTCGGGGTGATCGACCCGGTATCTATCAACGAGACCAAATTCGTTGATCAAATCAACCAAGCTATGATTGCCCCTTCTCTCTCTAGCACCCCACCCCCAATCTAAATTGGGGTCCAGAATGGCATTCCAGTCCCCCATTAAAACTAGGTGCGTTGAATCCACCAGGAACTGCCAAAAAAATGAGACCCACTCCTCCCGGTCGTTGGGTGGATAAACTGCAATGACCCGAAATGAACCACTCTTCATGGCAATATTGGCCACGATCAACCAGCCCTCAGTATCAGTATACACAAGGTCCATCTCCACATCAAGAGTATGCTTCCCTAGCAAAGAGACTCCTCTGGCCTGTCGGTCCCCATATGCTGAATAGATGACAAAGTTGCCATACAGCATACAAACATTGACATTGCAAACAAGGTGGGTTTCTTGAATTGCGGCGACATCAATGCCAAACGACAAGAGATCATGGAGCAGGCAAGCAGCCTTAGCCTGATCCCTCAAGCCATTCACATTCAAACTGGCTATCTTGAAAGACATTGATTAGGTCTGAAAAAAAAAAAAGAAAAATTATAAAAGAGAAAGACCTACTCACATATGGACCAGAAATCTGTGTTCATGTTCGTCAGGACCCTAACGGATTGTCCTAAGCTCCCTACACCTAGCTTTGACGTCATTTGTCCAACCAGGACAATTCTGCCGATGTCTCTGGGATATGTTAATTTCACACACTTATATAGGGAGGTATAGAACATGACAGGGACCATCCCTGAACAATATTGTCTTAATTTTTTCAAGTAGTCATCATCTGTTGTCAGCATTTTTATTTTTGGGAATGCTTCTTGCGCTTCCACCAGATGCACCCAAACTTTTAGGTAGCGACCTGTGTCTCTTACACAAGTGATTACCCCAGGAGCATCCGGAAAGTTTCTGGGGTCTTCAATAGATTTCCCATCTACCGTATGCATTTTCATCAGAAGGCCCAGTAAAGATCTTTTAAGGCTTGACAGGCCCTTCTTCACTTGATCCACATCTACCTTGCAAATGTTTTCTGCGTCAGGGAAAAATCTTTTTTCTTTTTCTTTTCCCTGGCACAGTGGGGTGGGGAAGAAGTGGAAGAGTGAGCGGGAGTGGATATTGAACTGGCAGGGGAGGTGGAGGAAGAGGGGGATGGAGCTCGAGTGGGTGATGTGGGGAGGCTCCTAGCTTTGGGCAGTTCTATTGTAGATTGTCCTGGTGAGACCAGAACTGACAAAGAGCTATATTTTGGCAGACTTCTTTCTGCCTTACTTCGGCCAACACATTTCTCTATGGGTCCTTCAGTGTCCTCCTCCTCTTCTGTAGCTCTCTTCAAAGAAGTGTGATGGGGAGGCATTTCCTCCACCTCCATCTCATCTTACGGTTGCTGCTGCTGCATTTTTTGTTCTTTTTGTTGCTCTTTGGATGTTGCTTTCGATGATTTCTGAAGTTTCTGTTGTTGTTGCTGTGGTTTCTGTTGTTGTTGGAGTTTCTGTTGTTGTTACTAGAGCTTCTGCTGCTGCTCCTACCATGCTGTTTTTTCTGGTGCTTGTATGACTTACTGTTGAGGGGAGGGTGGTTTTGTCACCCCCACCTCCTCACTTGAGTCCAGGCACCCTGGGGGTCCTTTTCTTTTTCTACTACCACTTCTGCTGCTGGTGTCGGTGTAGTTTTTGTGGGCACAACTTTGTCATATGCCCCACTGCATTACATGTCCAACAACAGCCTCCTTCCCTCTATGATGACAAACATTCTTTTGTCCCGGCATGTCAGAATATTTGGGATGTTGAAAAAGGTCTGTCTTGTGAGGACCACTTGAAGAACCATGTCTCCCATTGCTATCCCAGACTTGCTTTTAACAGCACTCACGTCATCAACTGGATCATATTTAGAGAAAAATGCTCCAATCCTCTCCTCCATGATGTCAACTGGTATGCCATGTACTGTTATTTTTGTCCTCCTTGTACCCATGTATTCCATCTGGAATTGTAAGGAGGACGTTAGAAGGATACTTCCAGCGAGTTGTTTAGCTTCTTGCTCGGAGCTGAGAAGGTGATCCCACATCACATTGCTTCTCCTTGCTAGCAACTTGGGCATAATTTTGAGGCTCTTCAACACTTCCTCCGTGTTTTCTCTACTGACTCCAATAAGTCTATGGCTTTTTACATTGGTATTCAGCAAAGATATGATTTTGGCGTTCACTGCTTACAAGGCCTCTGGAATGGTGAGGAACTCATTGCCTTGTAGGTATTTGTCAAATTTACCACGTTGTTTCTCATAATACTTGATATCTTTCTTTTTTGGGTCACTCTCCACACAGGCCCGTTTTTCCGGTGAGGACATATTTTCCACCTGTTCCGGCGGCGTAGTTAAATTTTCACTCATGGTGGCACATAGTCACCACGGCATAACAAAGAAGACTTGGCCTGTTTCTATATATTTTTTTCTTTAAAAGCAGGCATAATATGCGAAAACAAAAATTGTGAACAACCAAATAAAATAAAAAATGTGGAAAACTAAAACCAATAAACAAGTAAGAAGTAAACCAAAGAAAAAAAGTAACTAAAACACGGGGAGGGTAAAAATACAAACAAAAGGAAATAAACATGAGAGAAATGAAAAAGTCGTGCAAATAAAACTGCGCAAAATAAGAACAAAAGAAAACTGAAAAATGAAAAGTTTTACAAAATAAAAATGAAAAACCTTAAATGTTCAGACTCGAGCTTGTCAAAACATATACTTTACAAAAGGCAATAGGTCTCAAGCACTGGCCAAGGTCAAGACTAATTTTAAAAGATTTTGGCTAGAATATTTAGTTACCACCCATGAGGGATGTATGTGGCACAAGGCCGGTTTAATGCGGGTTCTACGAGCCTGTAGGCTTGGCCAAAAATATTCCCTTTTGAACCCGTATAAACGGGTTCAGGGACAGTCAACCTCCCTGAACGAGTCTCTGCCCTTCAGCAGAGCCTTGTACAGGTTCCTCTCTGCTCAGAGGCAGAGAGTTTGACTGTTTAGCTGAAAAGATTTTGGCTAGCCTCTGTAGTCTGTTGACATAGAGATATTTATAGGTAGTTACTACCTATAGTGTAGTCACTCATGGGGGTGACAGGTTATTCCATTACATCAATAGATGACACAGTGTTGATAACAAACCTGGAAAGGAAACTACAAGAACTTCTACAGAAGGTAGTGAAGGAAAGCAAGAAGAAAGGACTATACATCAATTTCAAGAAGATAGAATGTATGGTTGTCAGCAAAAGGAACAGCTGAAGATGGGAATTATGAATTAGAAAAACAAAAATCAAGCAAATACAAAAATTTAAAATATCTAGGAAGTGTTTTTGAAGAGGACAGAAAATGCAATGCCAGAATCTGAAGGTGCATTGGAATAGAGAAAAATGCTTTCCAAAATTTAATCAAAGTATTAGGAAACAGGAAAATTTCATTAGAAACAAGAAAAGACTACTGGACTGTTATGTAATATCAGTCCTTCTATATGGCAGTGAATGCTGGACAATATCTGCACAGATGAGGAAAGACTTGAGGCAACAGAAATCTGCTTTTCCAGAAGGATTTTGTGAATCTCTTCAACTGAACATGTGAGCAATGAAGAAGTTTTTAGAAATAATGAAAACAAAAATAACTTACAATCAGAAAGAGGCAACTGAAATTTCTAGGGCATATAATGAGTTAAGTGTGTTTAGAAAATTTATTACTTACAGGACATATTGAAGGCAAGAGGGACAGAAGAAAGCTTGAATAACCTACAAAGAACAGGAAATTGTGGAGAACCATGATTGCCACTGTCCTGAAAGGACAATGCACATGGAAAAAGAACATCTACTTTTATTCAAACTATTGATAGCAATTTATTTTCAGGGTGTCAGCTTTTATTATGCAAGCTCATTGTACTATAAATCAATATTTATAAATAAATCCAAAAGATATTAGCCATTGAAACATATATTTGATTAATGCAAGTTTCAGTCTGCCTGAATAAATGAGACATTTTTGTTTGAATTTGGTTTTTCATTTTCATATACATCTCTTTTAATGATGGACCACAAGTTTTCTGGTGGATTTAATTTGTTGTCTTTGAAACTTTCTTGGCAAAAGTCAACCTTGCAGAATCTGAAGGGTCATTATTGTTATACATGAGTATACACTTTAGCTTAAAGTTTCTTAATTGTAACGTGTATTACTCAAAATACATTTTTCAAGAGCTTATAGTAATTCAATTTTGATACTATCGTCAACTTTGAAGGGACTTAGAATTTTACTACCTATAATACTAGTTCAAAATATTACACTTCCTACTTACTTCCCTCTCTTGTAAGTATTGTTGTTTGACTATTTCTATGAAGGATACAATCTTTCATGCCACCATTGTCCATTCAATATAGCTCTACATTTATCATTAAAAATTAGTTTTCATGAACTAATTTCCTCAATGTTCCTCTTTTTGATGTTTACTTATAAGTGGTATTTTGATTGCTTTGATGCATTTAACCAATGTTTTTAATATTCTGATTTTTTTCTCTGTTTACATTTGCAACAATAGCTTGCTGGTCCATGCACTTGCTTATTAACATTTTAATATTCCTAAAATCTTTTTTATGGTAACTTTCTTAAAGATAGTGCTTTTTCTTGTTCTTATCTTACCAATGTTTTCAATTTGTTTTAATGATTGAATGATCTCTCTTCAGTTTTTTCTCAATTTCCAAACTTGTGTTCCTATCACTCAATAAATTTACAATATCTAGTGTGATGAAGTAATCAGGAGTAATCTTCCTTGTTTTATGATTACCTCCCTTTGGAGAACTCTTTCGTTTTGAGAGTGACTATAAATAGTCACTACTTTGGTATCAATTATTCTAAAGCTTCCTTAAGCCTACTCTTTCTCTCTATTGTTATTATACCGTCTTCCTTGGCACTTTTACTAGTGAAGTTTAAAAAAATATTAGCTTAAGCCCCAGGTGTTCCATCTTCCCCGGCATTACATCTCCTTTTGGAGGGGCCTGGGTTTATTGCTTGGCACCTGAGATGTCCTCCAAAAATGGAAGTACTAAAACAAATGGTTTAATGGCAATACAGTAAAAAATTGCTCAAGCTTCCTTAGTACTTCCAGGTACGTGTGTTACATTTAGTATTGATGTGGGCACACTGAAAAAAAATAAATACGCATAACTTTCTTAGAAAAAATAAATATTGTGGAAAGTTATGTCAGAGGTTTCTGGGTAATTATTTTATCAGAACTTTGGAAATAAAACTAGAAACTCAAAAGTATAAACAAATAATATTTGATTTAGATTAGAGTGAGTCCTTTGAAATTTAGGTAAACAAAATGTTTGTTTATAAGACTGATCTTAATAGCAGTCCAGAAAAAAGTCCATTTTTGCTCGCTGGTAGGTAGTTTTGACAGTTCAGAAGTCAGAACTTGATAGTAGTAGTAGTCATCTTAGAAATAGGCCAATCTACTGTGTTTTTATCAGCCCTAAGAAGGGCAAGAAATATCATTAACTACATACGTCATGCCTGGCTAGTTTCTCTGGCAATTGTCGCTTGTTCTATAGTATCTCTTGTCATCTCTTCTTTTTGTGTAGTTGTGAGCTTATATCCTTTTGACCAGGCTCCTAGACTATGGCATGAACCTTGGTTTCAACTAACATCAAAAGTCTCTTTGTGTTAATTTTTTTGATTGGCCAAAATGTTATTTTCCAGTGTTCCTTTCTTTCTCATTTTTTTTATTTATTTATTTTTTTTATTTTTTTTATTTTTTTTTATTTTATTTTTTTTTATTTTATTTATTTATTTATTTTTTGCAGAAGTTATGCATGAAGCCTCCTGATTTTTGGTAGTTTTCAGTCACAAATTAGTAAACTCTTGTCTCACAAACTTCCACTGTTTTGCAAGCCGGGTTCAATCTTTTTTTTTTTTTTTTTTTTTTTTTTATTTGAAGTTTGCCTTCTTGTTAGTTGAGGGAGAAGTAGATAGAGAGACATTTAGAGAAAGAGAGAAAGAAAGAGATAAGGGTTTTTAAAAGAAAGTGTAAATGCCTCACTTTAAGTTGAATTCTTTTTATTTTTGTTTATTATTTTTATTGGTATATTCACTATATAATATCAATAATTATGTTATGTATTTTACTGCATGTTAATGAGCACCTTTATGCTCTCCTTTTTCTGCTGGAAGCATTAAAAAAATGGCTTAAAACAGATTAGTTCCCAAAAAGTATTTCTTAAATTTGGATACTTATTCTCATTCAGTCCTAATTTGTTTCCTTTAACTTATTATTCATTTGGAAGTTCTACAGAATTGAGACATTTATTTTGTATCTGGAAATCGAAATATAGTATTTTTCTATATTAGAGATTAATATATTTCATTAAAAAATATAATTTATGATTAGTTTGATTTCAGAAAGTAATGATTTTTAGCGAAACAAATGTTTACATTTTTATTCGCCTTGATAATGTTAACATTGACATGCAAGGGACATAACTCTAAACTCTTTATTAAGCCAAAACGAAATGCGAAAATTTGCTCTCTAACCATATATTTTTGAAAACATTTTTATTAAATAAATTCAAAACAATTTAGTTGTTGATGGTGTAATTTGTTTAAGACTCTGTATCCATCTTATACGAATTAACAATATTTGAAGTAACATTAATCTTATAAATGATAAGGCTTCGTTTACTAAAAAAGATTAAAAGAAGTTTGAATTTCTAATTTCATTGTAATGAAAATTAAAGGGCAGAAAGTGTGTCAAAAGTTTTGAAGTTTTGTAGTAAATTGACGATTTAAATGACATTCTTTTTAAGTTAGATAATTTGAACCATATTTTATTGCAATTATTATTTAAAGATTTAGCTATTACGGTGTTGGTAATTTTACTTTATGATACTCTAATTAATTTTTTTTCTTTGAATACTTAAGAATAAAGCCAGAGTTAACTCCCTTGATTTGATAAGTAGCCCCTTATGAATTTTAAAATTTATTCACCGTAATTTTAGCATGAAGTTTTGAAATAAAGTTAATTTCATATGAATATCTGCTTTTGATTAAAAATAGAAAATCACTTATGAATTTTCTTTTAATTAATCTATCTAAAAAGCATAAATTAAATCAAAAATTTTAGAGATCACGGTTAAATAAATTTTATCCAAAAAACAATCTGGTAACTAACATTTATATTGTAACCCATGACATCACAGATAGAATTTAATTAACAAATACATGAAAAGTTAAACAAGTATTAAGAAACCTCTAAATTAAATTTGGTGCTACTGATATCTACTAATATTATTCATTATCTACTATGGTATGATTTACAAACTGTTGGCTATATATTGGGATCAGGATTTAAAAGGCAATGAACTGATTATGTGTTAAAATAAAAATCATAAACTATTTATTATACAAAATTAAAAAAATTATCAAATAGTGATTTTAATGTTTGTAAACTGATTTGATGTCCTTAAAAAAAAACAACACAGTAAACAGGGCATTTTCCAATAATAATAATGAGTGCATTGTTATTGGTAGGTTGCAAATACCTCAGTAGATATTGTACTATAGTAGTGCCTTAAATTTTATGGAATTTAAAAGGTTGCATGTTTGTGTGTACTTTTTGCATATTCTCATGTAAAAAAAAATAAGAAGCAGCATACAAAAATTTGAAGTTTTTACCACAGACTTTATTTACATTATTCAGACTATTGTCCTCGTCTTTGTCGCCATATTTATTACGTTTCGGCCGTTGTATGCTCCGGCCTTCTTCAGGTAGTTGGAATGTCAAACTTAACCCTTTATTTCGCTCCCTGGGGTAGACTGTTCTAGTTCCACGTGCCATGTTTAATGGGTGTCAGTTATGAATTATCTCCTGTTAATTTCCCTTTGAAAGTACTCCACTGCCTTAACTGGGTATTGAACTCCCACTCTTTGGGTCCTAAAAAGATACTACCACAGACTGTTTATTCCTTTTTATGGTGACTGTAGTGAAACAGCATTTTCAGTGTCTCTTGTATATGTTTATTTTATTTTCAGTTCAGGAGTTAGGTTAAGTAAGTATAAACATTGTTACAATGGTTTAGCTTAAGTCAGTCTTGCACTGATTTGGAACAACCAAAAATAAGCTTGACTTACTTCATAGGTGGAGGTTTTTGGGAGACACATGTGACCGTCATGTGTTGGAGAGTGAAAAGAGAGTTCAGTTGGCAGGGAACGGTGGAAACTAACGTTTCCCAGTTGGAATGTAATTACCACATGGTTCTACATTTTGGAGCCAAAAGGAGGAAGAGAATGAGGCAAAAAATGTTTGCTTTTTAATAAACTTTGACTGCGTTTGACAAAACCAAGTGAGGTAATCATATTTCTGGTTCCTTTACTCTTAGTATGATGGGAAAATGCATTTCTTTTTTCTTTTTTTTTTATTCATTGTTAATATTTTATTTATTAATTTTTTTTAACTTAATTTTCCCACAATTCCCTCTAATGTGATGAGTTCATATCAGAAGTTCTCGTACTGTACATGATGTGATTGTACCATTCAGCAGAAATGCATGTGCTGCTAATTTTCATTGGTACCAAGCCTACTGAGTTAGTCAGCCAGTAGGCCACATGCTGTATATTCTTGTTCAGTTATTACATGTGGTTTTGTAATGTTGTGTGGGAACAGTACTTACAATATCTGATGAATTCAGCCTAAATACTTGCATCAAATTTTACAAGAAACTAAGCAAATCTGTTACTAAGTCTGACAAAATGCTTCTTCAGGTTTCTGATGAATATTCTCGTGGTTGAACACAGGTTTTCGAGTAGGACACATTTCAGGGCTAGTTGAGTTTCTGTTCCGGATGATGATCATTCATGGCTAAACACTAAAAAATGTGAAAAACGTGTGTACTAATTCTTGAAGACTGCCACCAAACAATTCATGATTTCTCTCACATGATTGGAGTCAGTTACAGAATCTGCAAGGAGGATGTGGTTTGGAAATTTCTATTAACCCTCCATGATAAAGCAAATGCTGAAAGTATTGATAGAAGGTACACAAGATTCCAAAATTTCTGTAGCATATTTATCATATGAAGAGATTAATAATTGAAAAAGTAGAATATGTTTGCCTTGATCATAATGTAGAATTCAAAATCCTACATTCTTTTCAAAACCCATTAAAATAAGCCCAAGGCAGAAATGTGAAATATAAGAGATGATGTGTTTTCAACTATGTCCAAATTGAATGAAAAGACAGTCCCGCCAAGTCATTGTGAGCCTGTTATGTAACAAACTTTTCTTATTTAAGTGATACTTAAATCATTCTTTTTCAGTGAGGAGAGAAATTTTCTATTCTGTCAGTCCACGCATGTCAATATTCCAACATTCAGACTTCATGTTAAAAACCTATTTTTAACATAATACTCAGTTTGCAATATATATTATTTCAAGCAAACTTACAACTTGAATACACAACCAAACTCAATATAAAATATTATCAAAGAAAGATAATCCTTTCAAACTCTCAGTAAGTCTTTTGAAATGTACTCAAATTATTTGCAAACATAAACTGTTTTAAATTCACCATAAATAACTAAATACTAAAATATACTTCTAACACTTTCGCCCCGGCCCCTCAACCTCCGGTGTCTTATTCGCGGGGTTGAGGTGTCTACTCGGTCCCAATCAAACTTAAGGGAGTGGCCATAGGTCTCCTGAGCATCCGTAGATTATTCGACATGTCCGCTGGTTTAATTCTGCTTCCTGCCCACATTGTGATTTGTTTGACCCAGAAAGCAGAAGTGATGTCCGTCCATTCACGGTTGACTGAAGATGTAGACACGGCTGGGGAGTCTGCACTAAGAAATTTAGAATTCAGCAAAAAAAAAATAAATAAATATCTGCAGAAAGCCGGACAAACATCAATTCAATGGTTAAATTGGTAATGTCTTTTATATAGCAGAAAAGAATAGTAGAGAAGAGAAACGGGTTACAGAAAAGAAAAGTAAAAAAAATACCCAAAAAACTCATACACTGGATTCTAGACAGAGAGAGAGAGAGCATAAGTGATTATCTTGTTGTTAAATCATCTTGGAACAATATATGACTCTTGCGATGGAGAGATAAAGATTTCTGTGCAGGGCTTAAGTTATAGTGGTGTTCCTCCTCCCAACGCTTGCCCGGCCCAATTCTCTCTTCAAGAATTTTTCTCCCGTCTGTCTTTTTCAGCATAACTACGTGTTTATATAGATAAACCCGGCTGGTTATAACTGACCCTTGACCCTACTACTTTGCACGTGATTATCATGGGGTTCAACCAAAATAATGTGAATTCCAAAGTTCCTTCTAGCTTACTCAGCTCTATTTCAATTTTTAATCAATAAAAATTATTTCAACCATTTCCATTGTCTCCAGATGACCCAGATTCAATGGGTACAACTTCTACCCTAGATCAGATTTCCCCATCAGTAAACAAAATGCTCTGATTTAATTTCGCTATTCAAATCTACTCCAATTTCACTAAAAAAATATACGTGTGTGTGTGTTTCCCAGACTCTCTCTCTCTGTTACATTTTCTTATATTTGAACATATAACAACACACAACCTTTTGATCCAAAATATTATTAACATTCAAATCATCTAACACAAAAACATTTAAACAATTTAAAATACTGCACTCAACAAATATTGTACTTGTTATTATATATAAATATAATCTATTCATTATTAATGCATATTTTGCCTTGAACTTTGTTATCCTTTTGTTGTTATATAATAACACTCACTCTGCCTATGACCACTGAAAATAAGCAAAAGGACAATATTTGTACATCATAACTGGAGTACACTTTATTTAAAACAGTTTATTTATTATATTTCATGACCCGCTCAGTTGTGTCCCACAAAAACAAGTTCTCATCTTTCCCCTTTTGCAATTTTTTTTTTTTTCTTTTCTTTTTTTATTACTTAAGGGGAATGAGCAAAAGATGAATGAGACTGCCTTCTTTCTTTCTTTCTTTTTTCTGATTCTTCATTCAAATTTCTTTTTCTTTTAGTCCTTTACTCTTGCTGGTGTTCTATTCTCCCAGAATCTATTTTCCTCACTGAGTCCTTATGATGGGGTCTTCCCATTGTCTGGGTTTCTAGCTGGTGGAGGTGTAAAACTTACCCCTCTGAAATGTTTTTCAAAAGTAGTGACTAGGGGAGATAACCTTGAACTGGATCCCTACAGTGGGTGTGTTCCTAATGCTTTCCTAAGCTCTGTTTCATTGGCACAGTTACCCATCAACATTGGATGTAGTATAACGTTGTATCCAGCTGCTCAGTCACTGTTCCTTTTTCCCATTCCTTCTTGCATGTGGTTTCAACCACACAACTTCCCCTGGAAGTAAAGGTGGAAAAGATCTGACTTTCTAATTGAAGTAGTTTTTTTTTTCTACCTTCACAAGTCAATCTCTGTTTTATATTTCTGGTTTTAGCAGGTCATTCATGGTTGGTAGAAGAATTTTTGGTCTCCTTGACATAAGCTTCTGTGCCGGTGACAGGAAACCTTTTACAGGTGTGTTTCAGTGATCTAAATTTGCCAAATATGCATCAGCCTGAGCAACTTTGTATTTCCGGAAAAGATTCTTCACAATCTTGACTTCTGATTCCACTTTTCCATTAGCTTTGCTTTCGCATGGGCTAATGGACATGTGTGTATTCAACTCCTTTTCCTTTGAGACTCTAGCCACCATCTGGAATTTTCCCTTGTTCATGCTAACCAGGCCCATTGTTTGTATGGTTGTTGCACCTAGGAGTGGATGCAAATCGTCTTTCACAATCACAAAATTTACAGCATATTTCTTTCTGTGTTTTGTGTTTAACTATCTTTACATGGCACTCACCCAGTGCTTTCATCTCTGCTCTGTTCTACATGATAAGGGTCTTGTCAGAGGGCTTCAAATTTCTCTCATGAACATTGGGATAAAGTAAATGGGAGTAATCTCTCTTATTTTATGATTACCTACCTTTGGAGAACTCTTTCATTTGTAGAGGACTATAAATAGCTACTATACTGGTATCAATTATTCTAAACAGAATAAAGCTTCCTTAAGCCTACTTTTGTTGCTCTCTTTTGTTATTACAAACATGTTTCACACTTAGTAAGTTCACCAAAATTCCACTATCAAGCTGAAACACAATTCATTTATCTTTCACCAATATTTCAGCTTAAATTGTCCCATGCACCAGACTGTCAACTTTCCCCTCAGTCATGACTGTATCTATGTGTTCAAAGTCCAACTGATTACTGTATCTATCTTTTCCTTGTCATCATGTCTGAACCAGCTTCTTGCCTCAACATTTCAAACACATTTTCCCATAAGCTCAACATTGCTCCCAACCTGGCTCATGAAAAGAAGTACAGAACCGATAATCTTTTCTTAGTTTTGATTTTCTCAATGGATTTTTCTGCATCTTTGTAGTGACTATGATTACTTGACACTGCTGAGCAGCATTCTCCATTAGTTTGCAAATGTTAATGTACCTTTGTAACTCCAACTCTCTAATGATTAGCAATTCTGCTTCTGTTTGGGATTTCCATATCCTCAGGACAATTTGGTCACACAGTATTGATGTCAGGCAGTTGTCACAAAAGTGACAAGATTTTATCAATGTCTGTAATGTAGTTATAAAAACTTACACAATCTTGGACTGTTGTTTCCTCATGTGAAATGTAAAATGTTTGTATATAACATTAGTTTCATCAACTGCATACCTTCAGGTGTCTACTGTTTGTTAGGTGTGGGAAACCATCATTATACTTTTAATGTATCATCCAATGTGAATAATTAATGCTGCCTGGTACTCTAGTGGCTACCATGTGATAATGGCATAGTTATGCCACTTCTCTTTAAAGTTTCAAACTTTTAGCTAAATTGACAATCAAACACAGGATTTGGAGTGGCCTTATGCTTGCTACTGGCTGATAAACAGGTAATTAATTTCCAGTCGGGTTCATCATTTCTTTTCAAACCCATGTGGTTAGAATTTTCACAATATCAATACAAGAACATGAAAAAGTAATACTTATTTGTTTTCTCTTGAACTATTTTCCTTTCCTTTCATTGTTCTTTAGTCACCAAACTATTGCACTGCTGTCACCATGTTTCAGCATGACAAGACTTGTCCATCATAATAGTAGTACACTTTATTTAAAACTGCCTGCCACTCCTACATCATGTGAATTGCTTAGTCAACATAAGCAGTGTCGCACAAAAACAAGTTCACATAAAACAGCATGTTAGAATAGATTGGGAGAAAGCACTTGGAGAAAAATCATTTTCCCATAACTACTTAACCTGCCCAGTAGTAACAGAAAATGTAACACACTTAGCCAACCTTGACAGTCACCAATAAATCAATAACTGTCAGAATTTGTGTGTATAGCATCTGTTGGTCTTGAGAAACAGTGGATATGTGTCAAAAGAGTTATGCCTCAGCTGCTGGTGGTGAAGCATCTGTTATGGCTGTACAGGCCCATATGGGATTGAATTCTCATTTGCAATGAATGTATGTGAAGACACTCTCCCCCTGATGTCACCTTGTTGTTTTCTTTCTGTCGAGCACACTTCTCCCTAGTGACAAAAGCCTTTGTTTTGTCGCTCCACAGATCTCAGTATAAATTGCATATCCAGTGTGAGTGGATCATTGGTGACGTCTTCCCACCTCTTGATGTCTTTGTCCATCACACTCCTGTCCCTGTTGCAGACATTCTTGAAGTGAAGATGAGGTCACCCTCTTGCCAGTGGCCAGTTCCCTGTACAAAAGGATCTTCCCATCCTCCATATGGTGTACATGTCCAACTGTTAGAACTGGAACTGTTGGAGAAGGACATATAAAGTGGGTAACTGGACACTGGTGGGAACTATAGCATTGGTGATCCAGTCAGACCAATTGATAACCAGAATGTGTCTTGGACAGTGAAGATGAAAGAATAGGGCCATTATATACATAATTAAGTTTTTAGTCTTTGATCTTTATTCTGGTAGAAATAAAGTTGGATTGACTGTTAATGGGAAATGGATTGTACAAGCAGAATTAATCATTGGTTGAAATAGTTTGTGTTAATTTTCCACTGATGCCGTTGAGAATGATCTGAAGCTATCTCTTTTTATTCTTAATCGTCATGCAAGATGAATGACCAATCAAATTCAGGATTTTTGAAATATTTACAGATGATCAAACAAAAAATAGTAATTAGTCCTAAGTTGTGGAATAAGAATATCAAGTACTAAAAATGAAAGTACTAAAATAACACACATCTTAGGAAATATCTTGTTTGAGAATAGCCATTTTTATTTTCAATAATCTCTCTTATTTCTTCCAACCAGAAATAAAAGTTTGCAAGGAAGTTATTATTGAAAATATATTCTTTCTGGCCTCCAGAAATGTTAGAATTAGGCACAGCTTACAGTTTTTAACTCTCTGGGTAAATATTGAATATTGAATGTTAAGTAATGTTTTCTGGAGTCATTATGGAAATAAATTGACCAAAACTCAAGAGAGACAAAAAGAGAAAAAAACAGTGAATAGGAAAAAAATCTGAGAGAATTTGTTGCCAATTATATAAAAATAAGCAGAAATTTTGGTCAATCTTCTCTTGAGAAACCTCATACAGACATAAATATGTCTGGTCAATATAGAATTCTTGGATTATTACTGTTTATAGAAATGTCTTTTATAAATATAGTGGTAATGAATATCAAAGTGTTTTTCTTTTATTTATTGTCAATGAAAAGCTGAGAAAGAAAGCTCATTATTCTTCTAATTGTATTTTGCTCTTATGGGGCATTAATGATGAATTGAAGCTTGTTGCTTTGTGTCAGATGAGTTTTAATCTATTATACTGAAAATCTTTGATTGGAAGCATAATTATCAAAATAGTTAATCAGTAATTATTGAAAAAAACAAAATGTAGGTTTTTACTTAAATACATGAAATATGATTATAATATGGGTAATGTAAAAGATTTTTCTAATTTATAAAGTAAAAATAAGACATTTTTCTACAGTAACTTTATTGAATGATATATTTACCATTTTGTGCCACCATCTTTGGTATCTTCCAGGTAACACCCTAATTCATTCACCTGTAATATTTTCTTTTTCAACAAAGAACTGCCTCAAATGCCTCTCTTGCCCTCTTCCAGGGCACTGATTTTTTTTGTTTGTTTGTTTAAACAATTCTGTCAAAATGAATTAAATGAATTCAGTGGTGCAATATTTGGTGAATATGGCAGATGTGTGAAAACTTGCCATTTGATCTTGAAATTTTTTTTCTTGGATACCAAAGAAAGATATGGTTGAGAATTATTCTGAGATATTTTGTTCTTTCTGTTAAGAAATTCTGGATGCCTTCTGTCAATTGCACTTTCAAAGAAAAAAAAAAATTTCAAAATTTTTTTTTTTTTTTTTTTAATTCTGACAAGTTTTTCTATTTTGGCATTTTTTAAAAAGACTACTAAATTCAACCTTTAATGACTAATCTCCTAGCTGTAATATCAGCACAGTGAAAACACTGATATTTGGATTTTCTTTTTCAAGCCTATATATACTCTATTCCAATTAGGTCTCATTCCGATTTATTCTGCACGCTGATTGGATGTGACCCCCACAAAGGCAGAAGACGAAATAACAAAAGCCGTTTTCTGCGCATTGGGCTCAATGCAACACATCTAGTCTACAAAGCAGTGACCAATCACAAACATACCCTCCAGTAAAAGCAGGCTCTGAGAATGACCCGACACAGTTGCAGCCGCCAGCTTTCGTGCAGAGCGCTGCTATTGCCACCATGACCTTGTCACCATGACAGTAGAGTTGCGGACTGGTCATCATGCAAAGCACTACTGCTGTCATTGTTGCCGCCTTCACCACCATCACTCAACATGACCACACATCTTAACAACTGTTACCACTTCTTGGCTTGACCTACAACCCTGGCTATGCAGTTTCAACTCAAAACAGCTGTACCTCGACTCATTTACAAGGCATTCCCTTCACAGTCAACGCAGCGACCTCTGTTGCATAGAACAGCTCTGCCTTGACTTGTTTACAAGACATTCACTTCAGTTGACGCAGCGACCTCCATTCCAGAGAACTGACCTCCCAACACTTGCTGTCACCCGGCCTACTTTCGACTTGTTTACAAGGCATTCCCTTCGCAGTTGACCCCAGTGACATCTGCTCAACAGAGCATGGCTACCAAGACCACGCCAATTCAACGTCACCCCATTTCAACACAACAGGTCAAGCAACCAAGAAGACGACCTACAACCATGACCTTCATCAGCCAAATATGCACCTTGGCCATGCCGTCACAAGAAATGGTTCAGCTCCCGACACTACATGTACACACGTTTTTTTCTTTTTCTTTGAGGTATATTGCAATTAATTTTTTTTATTTATATTTAATTTTTTAGATATTAATCTTTTTTATTTTGCCATGTTTCTTTTTTTGGTAGTCTTCTTTTTTTTTTTTTTTTTTAGTTATCTTTCTCGTTTTGCTTTTTCCTCTTTTCCCTCCTCGACTCGACTTTATTGTGCATCACTGGATATTGTATTTTAAAACCTTTTTTTTTTTTACATACCTAACCATTGAATGATTGATTTTATTGAATAATCAATATTATAATTTTAACAAAATTTCTCTAAAATTTTTCATTTCATTTGTAAAATTACCAAAAACCGAATTTCTTTTGGATCAAAAAAGCATTAGCGGTTAAATTATCTCCCCTGAGATTTAATTTGATTATTAGTTACCTCCCCTTTATTAATTGTCGGCTTAAAATATATTGACTTTTTATGTTCATTTCCCAAAATTCTTTCGCCTAACTCGTATTGCGAAAATATCCGTAAAATATTAGTAAACACACACACACATACATATATATATAAGAATTTCCATACGAAGATTATTAAAGGAATAATTGATTCTTGATCAAATTTAATTCCCAACTTAATTTCAGTATTAGTTATAAACTGGCAGTAATCATTCGATATTATTGAATAAGTTATTTAATTGATAATTTATACATGAATCTTTTTTTAACTTTTATTTTTACAAATCAATACTGATTTTTATTTTAGTATTTTTTTAAATGAACGACAGCTGATGCTGTCAAAAATTTTATTTACGTATATTTATGATTGTTTGGTACTAAAATATAAGTTCAAAGCTTTACCCATAAGATAAAAATATCTCTTTTGAGTTAAAAAAAAAAATAGACTGAAAGCAATCAAGCTTAGCCTCGTCTGACATAAAATGATTATAATGGAGCACTCTAAGGACTGAATTCACAAGCAATGGCTTTTGAGACCAGCTTACCATCTATCTTTCTGTAGCAGATATTTTTTTTACTACATAGTCTGGTTCAAGCAATTAAAACATAATTCACTGGTACATAACACTCAACAATCCTAACAAATACCTAAGATTTATCATCTACTAATAAAAGTATAAAACATCTAATTTAATTATTACCAACAATACTGAGCCTCAAAAATTCCTCTCTATGTAAAAATAATGTTGTCTATGAATTCTCATGCCCTCTGGGCAATTGCATATCCAACACTAATAATCAAAAAACATTAAATACTTAACATTGGACACACATGCACCACACTCAGACTGACCTGTCACCTGTCGAAAATCAGTGCAATCTATGCACATATCAACCAGAACATGACCAACCAAAATATAACTATCAACATGAGATAAATATTTGCAGATAACACCAAAATACTCTATCATATCCAATGCAAGGAAAGACTCAAAACACTAGAAGCTATTATACAAAATAAACAGCCAACATTAAATAAAATTCACCACAGGAGATGGTATCTTGAAGTGCATATGATATAACTAGTGTGCACATATATTAGTATTAAAAATAATATAAAATAAGTAAATAAAATAAATAGCTGCATTCTTTTTGTGTGAGCTTGTTCCCGATAGCCATTGCACATGATGTCACACTTGACCATTTCAAATGTCCATCTTCTGAAAGAATACCAGGATGTGTTAAAAAAGAAAAAAGGAATTCTAATTACCACATAGATTGGTTCTTGATAATGACTGCAATAGTTGAAAGTACTTAAACAAAAATAACAAAATATGAATTTTGAACATTTTTATCCACAACTTTGAGCACAATACTCAATACCCTATCCGAAAATTGGAAAAATATAAAAAAATTAAAGACATACCTTCGTTTTTTTTAAATAAACTTGTTTAGATATACAGGGTGCGATGGATAAATTGTCTATGCCAAAATGAAGATAACACTAACATTTCATTTTAACAGATACATTTACAAAAATTACACAAAAATATTGTGAAATACTAAATAGTAAGTTTATTCAATAAAATTCTCATTGGCTTCAACCATGACCTCCAGACAACTTTGGAACCTCATGCAACTCTTCTGGAGAGTCTCCTTGTATAAGTTGGTGAATGCTGCCATAATCTTTGCCTTCAGTTCATCTTTGGTATTACAAGGAGTTTTGTTGGTCACTCGCTTAACTGTGTCCCACATCATAATCAAGTGGGTGGGTGTAGTCTGGGAAGTTATGTAGCCATATGTAAGGGGTGATGTGGTCACAGAAATTGTCTGACAGCCATGACTGGGTTCTCTTGCTTGTGTGACAAGGTGCTGAGTCCTATTGCCAGACATAGGGTCTCCAGCAGCTACCCTCTTAACCCAGGGCAGCACTATCTCCTCAAGGCATTTGATATAGGCCTCTGTGTTGAATCTGAGGTCCTGTGGGAAGATGAATGGAGGCATCATCACTAGTGATCACTCCAAACACCTATGTAATCAGCATCTTTCTGAATCCTCTGTACTGTTCTCAGATTGACATCCAAACACTCTGAAATGTTCATATTGGAGCTTCTGGCATGAATGCCAAAGGAGTACAGCATGCTGTTCCCAAATTTCTGGAAGAGTGAATTGTCATGGTGCTCTTTTTTTTTACAAGTGGTGTCCAACTGATCCTACTATACAGTACAGTCAACAAAAACAAACAAAGCCCATGTATGAAATTAAAAATATTAAATGGCAACAATTTACCCCCGCACCCTCTGTGTGTTTTTATATATATATATATATATATAATGTATATGTGTGAAAAATATATAGAAAATAGAAAAGAACTTGTTAGGTAAATAATCCAAAGTTCTTTAGTATTTTTGTTATTATTTTTAAAAAAAACAGTGCTTGATACAAAAGTAGAGCATAAATATAATTATTTATTTAAAAATATGATTCCAACACGCTTGCTAATTTTTAATTTATCAGTAATTTTTTTACTAGCTCTGTTAATGCTATTAACCATATTTATGTTGTTGTTGTAAGCTTTTTTATAAGTCCTAGTTAAGTTTTTTTTTAATTAAGTTGTTGTAGTCATCTGCTGTCAATTTATAGAAGTTGCCAGTTTTGTCAGACTTAACAAGTTTTTTATCACAATCATTTATGCTTTTAACTATTTGGTCTAGATGTTTTTGGAAGTGGCTTTTCTTTTTTTGAAAGGAGATGTTATTGATAATGTTGAGTAGGTCTTTTTCAAATTCAAATAGCTGTTTGTTGAATGGTGCAACTTTTTTACTTTTATATCCGTAAACTTAGCGTTCTTTATCAGTTGAGTTATTCCCACGAAAATAGAAGAATGCTTTCCATCTCATTCTTCTAATTAATTCCTCTGTTTTTTTGTAAAAGTTTAACAAAATAATTCCGTTTGTTTGTGGAATGTTTTTCAGAGAAATTTCGAAATTTATTTTTCCATATTTTTAAAGAATTTATTTTAAAAATAAAGGTTCAGAGTGCTGCGACCTTAATTCGGGAGCCAATATATGTGAAAAATATATAGAAAATTTGAACTGGATGTATAACTTTGTGTCATGTTTCTTCAAAATGTAGCTGATTCCTCATGGTTCTCTACAACCTCTTATCCCATGCAGCTTTGAGAAATGTTCATCTTTGTTGTCCCTCCCATTCCTCATTCTGCCATCCATTCACATGAGTACAACAGAGAGTTGGCCCTCTGCTTCACTCTGTTCCTTTTACTTTTGATATGTCCTGTGAGATTCAATTTTAATTAGGCATTAATTTACATCCATAATTTACTTTAACTTTCAGTTACCCTGAAAAATATTTATGAACGATCTTAAATTTAAAAGTTTTGATAACCTC
>CAHIKZ030002147.1:0-120000 GCA_903632075.3 Acanthosepion pharaonis
TTGTCTCATGGAATTATAAAATAATTAAATGATTGATTTTTATTAGCACTTCACAATCATTTTTTTTTTATTAAGAATGGTTTTTATTAAGTGAATTTTGAATCTTAGAAATCTCTGAAAAATACGGTTTTTGTATGTCATTTTATATTAATATTAAGAAAAACCCCTGAAACCTCAGACATTCGTAAATTCCGTAGTAATACGTAAATACTTTTTTAAATTTTTTTTAAAGATTCTGTATGTAACTTTTTTGCTGCATTATTTCTGCAGATTTACTCGCACATAACCAGATCAATGTCATTAAAACCATTTGGATTTGGAACAAACGAGTTCTACTTATTCACCAATAAAGAGTTGGGCTTAACGATAATTTCTAAACTTCTAAGCTACATTCCTCTGTGCCAAGCAATTTATTTTCAGGTCTAATTCAATATCCATTTTCCATTATATCTAATTTTAAATCCAGATCATTAACCTTCAAATACAGTACAAATTAGCCCAAGTGACGTTATATCGAAAATACAGGGAACTTCCAAATGTAAATTCCATCTGATGATGAAAAATCTTGAAACATATGATATCTTGACCAGTTGAAGTTATCCAGGAAACACTGAGAACATTGAAAATCTTAATTTATCCAAAAATTCTAAGATACAAAGAATTCAAAATAAAAGTCTGTAATAAAATTGAATGTAGTGAAGCTGACTGAAATATTTTCGGCAACGAAGTAATCGTCTCCAAAACGGCAATTAAATTTTCACAGAATAAAAGGTAATATTGATGAATAAAGTTGGTTTTTAGCTGTGAAATGATGGATGCAGCAAAAAAGTGACATACAGGACCTTTATGAAAAAAAAATTACAAAAGTATTTACGTACCATCACGGAATTCTACGAAGGTTCAATATTGGTTTGAGGGGTTTTCTAAGTATTAATATAACATGCCTTAAAACCCGTATTTTTTTGTAGATTTTATGATTCAAAATTCACGAAAAAACATTCCTCAATAAAAAAAAACAAGTCCTCTATTCAAAACCTGTTCTTTATTAATTAATTAATGAAACAATAACTTCCTCACTTATATTTAAATATAAAATAAACGTGGTTATGTTTAAACATCTAACCTAAATACTACTACTACTTTTCTCTGTCTCTCTTTCTCCGGTCTCTCTCTCAATTCTCTCTCTCTCTCTTAGAATAATCATCAGCAGTCTGATAACTGGTGTTCACCAGGCACGGTATTTCGACTTGGATTTTTGCCTACGTGGCTGCAGCCAGCAGGAATTTCTCTAACGTACTTGTTATTATAAGCTTTTCTTGTGCTTGGCACAGTTGCGCCCGTGTTCAACATTATACAAATAATTATGGGATGTTCAATGGATCAGTGGCCATCCATCGTTCAAACAACATCGTTTATTATTCCAATATATTTATGAACTTTTGGCTGTAGTTATCAGAAACTTGAATAGATGCGTAATTTAATTGAGATCAGCTAAAGTATGTTAAAATAATGGATGATTTTAATCCATTTTGAATATTAATGGATGAGCATTTTATCCATTTTGCACTAGTCCATCTCCGATACACATATATATATATACACATATATATATATATACACATATATATACACATATATATATATATACATATATATACACATATATATATATATATACATATATATACACATATATATATATATATATACATATATATACACATATATATATATATATATATATACACATATATATATATATACATATATATACACATATATATATATATATGAATAGATACATATATATACATATTAATAATGAGATCAGCCTAAGTATGTATATTTTGTATATATATATATATACACACATGTATATATACATTTGAAATTAATGGATGATTTTTTAAACCATTTTTAATAACATTAAACCGAGTTATTAGTCGTGCCCAACCAGTAGCACAATCCATCTCCCCCGATACAAAATCAGCAATAATTACGGTATAAAAAATCAATACAGCACAATAATAATCCCATACACACACAGTTTACCAAAAAACAGAATGAAAATCCGCATGCTGAAATGTCATTAAGGCAGTTACATTTTTAAGAAATGACCTAAATTTTCTATAAAAAAAAAATATTCCGGTCATGGAATTCTGACAATATGTTACTTTCTTTTTAGTTGTGTATGCTAGACTGATAATTAGCTTGTCTAGTAGACAAGATAATTTCTTCTCCCGTCAGTGTCAGTGAGGTGTGTATTAGCATATGTGTACGAGTGGACCTGAATACTCTAATACTCGTGATAGGAAGTCATACCGCCCAACGTCACACTGGAATTTAACAAAAAACACAACCCCACTAATTATTTTGTTTGGATTTTCTGGCATTGTACTTCAGCCATTGATATCATTGCTATTATTTTGCTACTTTGTTCTATTTATCCCATTTTTGTTTTACTTTTTAGCTATCTCTCTTTTCTCTCTTGAAACTGCACTATATAGACTCACATTCTTTCATTCCACTATTAAGTGTTGTTTCTGTTCATATATATATCTTTTGCTTCTCGTTCGTCCATTCTTTAAATTTTAATTCCCAATTGACGTTCATGATGCTGGTGGAATTTTTTTATTCTCATAATTGTTTGTATGTATGTGTGTGTATATGTATATATATATAATGTATATATGTATAGTGTGTGTGTATATATATATATATATAATGTGTGTATGTATATATGTATATATATATATATATATATATATATATATATATATATATATATAATGTGTGTATGTATATGTATGTGTATATATATATATATATATATATATATAATAACTATATGTCATCAAAAAGGGAAATTATAGACATCCTTTCACAATAAGAATTGAATAAATAGATGGCTTTTTTTTTAGTTTCTACTAATCCTGATACAATCAGCAACTGTGACTAAAAATATACACATATATGCCCAAGTAAATCATATTACCATTGTATGAAGATATTCATAAGACTTGTTTGGACGATTTATAGGATGGGTCATTTTTAAATGACCAGGTTAAAAGGTAGATGCTGACTAACAGCAATTATCATATCATTAAACATTGGTGATCTTAAAAACAAATAAAAAAAAAAAAACATTTATTTAAAGTGCTTTAAGAGTTGTGTCACACACCAAGTGTGTATCAATTCAATACACAATTTTTTATCTCTGAAGGAAAGTACAACATTCAGAGGAATTATATTGAAAAATGTTAAAAAAACAACTTGTTGAAAAAAGATAAATAAATAAAACAAAAGTACGAATTTAAAGAGAATATTCACGTTGTAAAAATTAATTATCTAATAGGTTATTTGTTGGATTTCAGAAAATCAATTTTAAAATAAGTATTTCCAAAGTAAGGAACTATTCTGGAAAAGCTCTATCAGATAGATACGTTTGTTGCATCAATTAGTAAAGGGAAATAACTACAAAAATCACAATTTAACTTTCGTACTAGTTTTAAGTCATAAAAAAAGGTAAAGAAAAATTGTTTGTTTGAGCTTACTTAAAGTATATAAACTTTGCATCATTTATTGCTATGATAATTTAACAATATACATTTAAAACAATGTTGAAATATTTAAACATTTTAATTTTTACAACACATGAAACTGAAGAGAAATAATCTAAAAAAACAGTTTGTGGGGTTGCAGATAAACTTTATGTCGAATTGGAATTAATTAAACCAGGAAGAAAAATTATTAAAATGACTCCGGCTTGTAGAGAAAAAAATCTAAACTCAATATTGATTGAGATTTTCTTCCTTGACCAATACAATACCAATTGCTTTTAAATCATTGTTTTATTTGAATTTTATTCTGAAATTAAACCACAAAAATCCAGTGAATATTTCTAATTCTTTTCAACTTTAACCATTAATTTTTGAGTGTGTAATGAACTATAAACACTAATTTCCAAGAATGATGTATTTTTTTAACAAGTTTATGATCTCGTACCAATTTACTTCATTGCCTTCCAGAAAAAATTAAGTTAATTAAGAAGGGCACAGGAATGTATCCTTAGAAAAAAAACGTGATGAACAGCTGCTGAGTAATTCTAATCATCTATGTCAGTGAATGCTGCACAGATAAAGATGGGACTTTATGCTACAATGTGGTTCTACATAAGGATGATGAGAATACCATTATTGAGTCATTGACAGAACATGTGAGCAACGAGAAAGTTCTAAGAAAAATAGGAACAAGGAAATAGCTGCTTTCAATAAAAAGGAGAGGTTAAAGTTCTGGAACACATCATAAAAAAAGACAACTTGGAGAATTTAACACCCACATGACACATTGAAAATAAAAGGAAGCAGGAGCAAAAAACAGCAAGTAACCTACTTTTAACAGGGCTTGTGCGAATAAGGACTAAGAGGGGTGGTAAAAGAGCAAGAATTACGTCGAATTACAAGAGAAGCCATGGAGAACTGATCGCCCACGTCCTGAAAGGACATAGCCATATGAAATATTTTTTTAAATTTTTAAGCTAAAATCAGTTCAAAGTACTTTGAAAAGCATGTTAATTCAGTTTGGGGAAGTTGAAAACTGAAAAGTAGTTGTAATATTAATTATTATTATTTATTTATTTATTTTTGGTAAAAACACTCGTTTATTCAGGTGTCAGATATAAACAAAACAGTAACAGTGTAACACTTTCTTTGAGATCCAGACCCTTTTAAACTTTAAAGGCGCTAAAATAAAATAAAAAAACCTATCCCCAAAAATTTAAATGTGACTTCACTTATTCCATTGTCACTTTTGTAAAAACGACTGTTTAGATCACAAAACAATCTTATTACTGTATTACAGATGATATTATTTTTAAGAAAGTTATTGTCCATTAAGTTTTTAAGTGTAGTTTGGAACACTAAAATTAAAATATTCAATTAATAATTTGTCCAACTAATTAAGATTTTTTAGATTCTTCCTGATTGGCTCCCATAAGGCTTCAAATTAAAAACTTTATTTACATTTAGAAAATTGGTTAAAGTTGAATCGGCAAAGAAAAACGTGAAAAAAAAATCCAGTTCCTAACACCAACACAAAAACATCTTTTAAATTCATTATCAAAGGATAAAAATGTTTTTAAAATTAAGTTAGAAATTAAGGTCAACATTCTCCGACGAAAACAATGTGTCAAGACAAGTGAAATTTTAGTGACATTTTTTTAGCAGGATTCCGCTGTAAAAGACTAAAAGAGACTGATTATCAAGATGAGTTTTAAAACTAATTCCCATCATCATAAACTGGAAAACATGTTATGACAAGTGTCAATTAAATTCAAATTAGCGTCGGGTAGTGTACGTGTGTACGTCTGTCTCGTTTATAACCGCTACATGACTCTTAGTTACAATGGCAACCAACACTGATTTGTTGATCATTCCAGTAAAAACAAAATACAAAATCAGAAATAAAATTACTAATCAGTTAAAGTAAGCTGGTATTTTACAAGCATTTTATCTTTTTTTAACAATGCTTTGTCTTTCAGCATGATTGAAAAACTGTTGCCATTTTAACAATTGCAGAATTAGTAGTGTTTGCTGAAAAAAAAAAAAAAAACTTATTCGTATTATTTTCAAATCCAGTGTGAGAATAAAAAAAGAGTTTCGACACTGGTTCTGACATTTTGTTGAGAAGGACATAATGAAATCAGTTTTTTTCTCAAATATTTGATGAGGGGAATTAGGAGTTATCCATATTTTTCTACAATTATTTAATAAAAATTAGTTCAAAAAAAAAAAAAAATGAGTGAAAAATGTGACTCTTTTTCATCGCAATCAGCAAAAAAAAAAAAAAATATTCAAATTGATTGAAAAATGAAAACTAAATCAATTATGAAATTAAAACAACGATGATCATATAATAATTTGATAATTTTAAAAATTACTTTTTCATAAAAAGTTTAGACAGAAAAAGACATGAAAAATATTATTACAACGCATATCCAACAAGCCGAAGCGTATTTCTCTGAAATAAATTATATTCCTTTTACTAACATGAATTACAATCTGAATTTTAAGACATAAAATAAAAAGTAGCCTTTAAATAATTATTCTCAGTTATTTGGAATGCTAAAAATTTCATGTGAAAATTCCAAAATAAAAAAAAAAGTTAAATTCTGAAAACTCAATTGATGAACGAAGCCATCTGGTAGGAAATGTGGGAAAGAGAAGGAATATCAAAAGAAGTTTTTTCCCCTCCTTTCATTTTGATTCTATTGTTTCGTGCCAACTTACGACTAAATTAAATATTAGTTTTTTTTTTAAAAAAAAAAAAGATAATCAAGACTCAAGAGAAACAAAATTTCAGAAGAAATTAAAATGAAGACTAACATGACATTTAAATTTATTTAACTGATTTTATAATTTCTAAAATATTTGCCAGATATTTCCTTCGAATACAATGTTAAAGTCTAATCACAGGAAAACAATATTTCCACGAATATTTTACGATGGAAGTCCACAGGTCAAAAGAATTCAATCTTTTAAATAAATGCTTCAACACAGCTACTACGGCTGCTAGAGCGACATAATACCTACACACGTGTGGAGGGAGAAGGAGCTGACCTTAAACCCAAGAAGAGGTTAGTTTCCGACATACTAGTAACTAGTTTAAAGAAGAATTACTTTTTAATTGACTACTCAACGTCATAAGATTGGGTGTCGATTTCAAAAAACAAATAATAATAAGTTTTAAATAAATACAACATTCATTTTTAAATAATATTGATTAACAGGAAAATAGGGCAACAAAAAGTTGATCCTCACCTGAAGTTCACACCAAGCTACAGATACACCAGTTTCTGTATCCAGACCTTTGTAAACAGTTTTAAAAGATCCACGGCCTATTTCAACATCAAATTTAAGAAATCGCCCGCACATAGATGTTGAAACAGCTCTATCTTCGATTTCTTTTTCCTTTTTAGAATTTTCGCTCTCTTCCTCTCTACGGAATTCAGAGGAGATCCTATCAGTGCCATCCAGATATTTTCTATCATCATCAATACTTATATCCGATATCGTGTGGCCTTTACTTTTTTCCTTCTCCGAGGCAAAGCCACTATCGACGGACATTTCGCCTATGTCGTGATTGAAGTCTCCTTCCAATATCTGGACGATTTTCGCTTGATCATCAATAGTTACCGATCTTTTCCTACGCTCATGTTGCTGTCCCGGCATATCGGGTTTGCGTATCGTGTTGGGACGTTTCCCACTGACTAAATCCGCTTTCTTGTGGCTCTCCGTGGTCGCAATCTTCTGGCCGGGGCTGTCATCCGCACTGCCGCTGCTAGTAGTGGCCACCACTTTGGCCTTCCTAAAATCTATCAAGCTACTCGTCCTCACTTTAGTGGCCTTCTCACCGGCCGACTTATCCTCCTTGTTGCTGCTACCGTTGACCGGGGGTTGTGACTCCAGAGTGCAATCTGGCAGACTCATTGATCTGTCCCGGTTGCTACTCAAATCCCTAACCTCTCGCTCCAACGGATGCGACAATCGCTTCCAGAATGTAGATTTCTTTGAGGAGACTGTTTTGCCACTGCCGCCTCCTCCACCACTGCCACCGCCCCCGTCCTTACCGCCATCCAGTTTCTTGTCCCTGATGGCTCCTAATCGGCTGCTGCTTGTATTGTGGTGGTGGTGGATATTTGGGTCCAGTGAGGATGACGAATGACGACCAGTGACCCGTTCGGCCAACTTCCGGTGAGAAAACTTGGTACCCATTTCGCTCGTCCGACGACCAAGACGAGATAATGTCGTCCGTGAATGTGTCGATTGCTTTAAGGTCCGTTCATTGGGACTCAAGGAATCTCGGATTTCGCCGTTGACAGCGGCTTTACTCTTATGCATCTTTACTAATCAACTAGAGAAGATTTCACTTATAGAGGCGGAGGAACACCTATTATTTTTTCGTCAGTAACGAGTAAGTGTAATTAATTCGTATTGGATAAATAATTCACACCGATACACGATTATATATATATATATATATATATATAATAAATGCTTTTTCGGGTAAAGCCAGGGACAAGAGAATCAGTAGGAACCTATGGACACATACATTTGAAACATAAGAGACTGGTCTGAACGTACAACAGGGTAAGAAATCAAACGAGTGGAAGTCAAAATCTAAAGTGATTTTTAGTTTTATATATTATTATACGACTTACATATGTATTATGCGTATCAATAATATATACACTAACTAGACACCTGAGAGGATAAAGAGAGAGAAAAGAGAGAGTGAGAGAAATAGAAATGAAAAAGGTAGGATAAAAGGATGGGGGGAGGAAAGACTTCAAGAGTCAGTTATAAACCTTAGAAACTTCATTTGGGTACACGTCCTTTTTATAATAAACAAGGTACAATATTTTTTGTAGATAGAAAAAAAGAGGCCAAAAAACATCCTTCCGATTTGTTAACTTTCATCATCTTCATCATCCTCTATTTTTCCGTTGTCCTGAGAATGATGACGATGATTTAAAAAAAAAAAAAAAAAAAAAAAAGGAAGAAGAAGAAAAAGAAAAAAAGAGGGAGGGAGTCTGCAAAAAGACAAATATAAGACCAGGATTTTTCCAAGAGTGAATATTTAAAGAATCACAACCAGATAAGTGATGGTGTCTATTATTTTTTTTTTGTTTTTAAGGGATTTTACTAGGGGAAGGGGGGATTTAGAAATAAGGGGCTTAAATGTATTTTTCCCCCGGGTTTATTAGCTCGTGTGTGTGCGTATTTGAAATCTAGCCACAATTGAGACGAGAAGAGTGTCTCAACAAAATGTCATCGACGTTTCTAATTTTTCCGCTTTTCCTTCTTTTGCCTGTGCTGGAACAGCGGAGGCTGTAACCAACATTTTTCAAAGGAAAATCAAAAGAAAGTAGACACATCCTCTCCGTTTAGTAATATTAGATCCCACAGAAAATCTGTTAGGCATAGCATTAAGTGGAAAGAGTGGAAAAAATAGGAGAAATACTTTTCCCCCTTCTAACTGTTGTTGCGTTTTTAGACAGCTTTCAATTTTTTTTTCTCTTTTAGTTGGTAAATCAACCAAATATATACTCTTCAAATATAAATCAAGATAATGTAAGCTGAAATAATCAGCTAATGCTGCAGAGTAATAATATCGAACAGGAAAGGTGGAGAATATACAAGACCGGAGTTGGATGAAGTAGATTCCAAGGACTTTTCTTTAAGTAAAGAATATATTGTGAACACAAAGATAAAAGGTGTAAAAGGTACTTATATTCATCCGTGTTGTTCTCAACGTTTGGGTAAAGCGAAGAAAGAGATATAATCGAAGAAGGAAAAGATTTTTAAAAAAATCTCAACTGTCAGCAGTAGTTATCGTTGTCAGAACGCCTGAATAATAATCGCATCTCTCTGGAAGAATAAATGTCTCCATGATGATGTCTTTTTTAATTTTTTTTTCTTTCTCGTTTGAAGATGTATGTGCGTTTAAATTAGGTGTTATTATATTGAATAGATATCCAAGAATTATATAGAATCGAAATCCACAGTGAAAATATCCATTTCCACGACGGGAAAAACGTAAACAAGTTGGATAATCACGAATCTTGCTCGTAAACACCAGTATGGCGGCAAAAGACAATAATTTGAATTAGTGCTCTTACGACAAGGGAGAAAGAGAGAGAGACGTATACACACTGACGACTGAGTAGGAGAAAGGTAGGGGTTACACTTTGGGGGGGGGATTAGTACAAACTGTTCAATGTCAATATTTTTCCAGATTTTTATATTGCTACCAGAAGGAAAATTACATAACAGTGTTATTTCATTCAAAACTTTTACAGCTTTGACCAAATCATCAATAATTTCACTTCATATTTTTGTCGGCACTATATTCGTTTTGGTAGCTGGCGGCGCACGGATTTCAGTGAATGCTGTCTTAAAGTTGCACAGTGATACGCCGGATATCCGCATTTGAACAATTCAAACAATAAAAGTTTAAACAATAAAAACATCCTAAAATAACAATAATCTGACGAGTTACCGTCAATTTCAAATGAGGGCTAACCGAATGACGATACGATTATGACGACATTTAAAAGCATTTTTAAACTTTTCGTTTTATTTTCATCACTTAATATCATCATCATCCTTTGTATATATTTCACAGTTTCTAATCTACTTTAACGATTATCTTGTAACACTCTTTTCAGTATTCGTATTTTTTAAATTCAAATTATCCTCACGAAAGCGAGAAGAAATTTTTTACTGTTACTACTACTACTACTGCAAAATGCAATTGTCAGAGGAAAGTAGATCGGGTCGCAATGTCTTAGTTCCATTTCAGTTGCCAGGTTGGTAAGGCTGCTTACCATGTATTTATTATATAAAACAAATCCCAAATTTAAAAATCTCAAATTGATGTCCACTCTTCGTTGAATGAAGTCTCGTGTTCACAATTCACTGAAAAGGCAAGCTATTGGTCATCAGATCTCTGTGCTTTCTCGTTGCCGGTTGGGTTACTTAAAAATATTAATTAAAAAAAAAAAAAAACAACGAAAAAAAATCGCAAATTACGATCTTGTTCTTTGAGAAGATGCAATTTCTAACCACTTTTCATTTTAATCTTATCACGTTACTTTTCTGATGATTTGAAAACGAAATAATGACTTCGCCTCTGAAGTTTAGGACTAGAAAACAAAATAACGATACAATATAAAAGTAAAAGACGTTATTCCAGAAAATGCTTTCTGATATGATGACTAGGTGAGAACAAAATTATTTGTAAAATTTTAAGAGATGAATCTTGATTATACAAGCTAATCACCGTGCAGATCCGGCATATTTATTGCACGCAAAATCAAGGATGTAGCTTTGTAGCAATAATTAATGATTATCAAACAGTAAGCCAAACAAACCTCAAAACAATTTTTTTATGATTAGCGATAAAAATTGTACAAAACTTGTCTATATCTGCTTCTCAAAATGGCAAAGTGACTTCTTGACAGACTTGCATAATCGAATTATTCCTAATTTCCTATCATATCGTATTTTACATTTTTTTTGTTGTTGTTGTATTTTCCTTCAGTAGATGTTTCCGACGCGGAATCAATTTCTCAGGTTTTTATTTATTTTGTATATTTTCATTTATTTTTTTTTTACGGTTTCAAATGACAATTTAATAATGATGATTTCTTATCTTTTTTTTTTTTTTCTTTTTGCGGGTGGGAATTAAATGAATTTACGCGAACGTCATTAAAACAGCGTCTTTGCTTTGTTTTTGTTGGTTTATTTTTTTTTTTAAATTCTCTTCTATGGCCTTTTTAAAGTGTAATAATGCTACTGTGACTGAACTTTTTTTTTATTATATGGAAAAAATATTCCAATTCCATTTATTTGTCAAAATTTCTTTCTTTTCCCTCCCCCGTACATCGTTTATTTCTGAAACATTATTTAAAAAATTAAAAAAAAAGGCTTTTCAATTTTTATGCTTCTTTCTGATCTGATATGGAAAATTGAGTCTTCTTTTTATATCAGAGTAAAAGAAAAATAATTTGTTATCGAAATTCATGACATTATGATTAAAAATTTAATAATAATCACATCAATTAAACCTGTTGTAGTGTACCCTGAACTTTTTTTAAAAATTTAATTCTAACCTCAAAACGTCCTTTTATTGAAAAAAGGTAGGAAGGAATGATTTTTAACCCAATTAGTCAGAATCGTCTGGAACAAACCTTTTCTTTAGTTTTTAAAAACCAACATTCGAATTTTGAAACTTTTTTTTTCTTTCGGTGGGAGATTATTTTTTAAGGAGTTTAAATGTTAAGTACTCGAATTTTTTTGTCTTTCATGGTAAATTTACACTTACAGTCAAGTTAACACAAGTTTAGGATTAGGGTTCGGTTGTTTCTGAAGAAATAATCCTGTGGCCAGGTAGGTTAAAAAAAGCCTTCACAATAACAAAAAAAGAAAAAATACTATGTAAAAAAAATAAAGACGTTTCAATTTAAAGAGAACCCAAACTACTTAAATTTGTATAAAAGTTGAATGGGAATTAATTAAATATGTCCACACCACATAAATGGCAAAACTTCTAACATTTTCTTACATTTTTTTCTTTTTAATATCTTGAAGTTTTATTTATTTTACCCATACATGAAAAAATTGAGTGTGACTTATATTGTCACATAATTCAAGCAAGATTTATATTATCTTGAATTTAATTTGGAAACAAGTAATTTGCTGTGGAAATGGGTGTCAGAATCAAAAGCATTTTAGAATTAATTAAACTGTGAAACTTAGTGTACTGTATATCATTAAAAAATATAAATAGAATTTTGGGACTTAATCATAATTTTCTATTCCTATTACTAGAAATATTTATTTTGTTAGTGCAGGAAATGACTAAAAAACCAAAGCAAAAGAAGAATGAAGTAATGTCAAAGTTTGTAGACTGTGATAAGCAGAGACCTCATGTATTTTATCTATATACATACAAATATATATATATATATGTGTGTGTGTGTGTGTTAATTTTAATGATCAACTTTTCCAAGGAGGAGATTCCATCAGAAACTTTGGATAATATCTGATGAAATTTACTCCTTGTCTGAGAAGGATCATTATTTGTTGTCACTTGGAAAAGTTGATAATTAAAAATTAATTGACACAAATTGTCTGTCGTCTTTAATTGTATTTGCTGCCTAAATACACAGAAATAATATATATATATATATATATATATATATATATATATATCCATCCTTGATCCCAGAAGATATTCAGTGTGAACTTGTATGTAACAGCTGTGGGAATGTTGCATTTGCTAGTCATCAAAGATCAGCAGTCTAATGCCAATCATGCAAATGGTACTTATACCTGTTTTGTGATAACATTTGCAGGTTTGACGGCCACAATGAAGAGGCACATGAGAGTACATGAAGCTGTTTTTCAAAGTCGTCTGTGGATCCATGGCCACTCAGTTAAACGTTGAAGAGATGGCCTGCTTCTTTGAAGAAGCAGCAGTTTATATATATATATATATAGATATGATAAAAATATAGTTTTACAGTATGTATATGTAAATATAAAAGTGGACATTACAGTCAACACCCTGTGGTGACAGTTTGTTTCATGCTTAAATGCAGTCACCAATAATACTGAACTGAGAAAACTATCACTGCATTTGATCCAGACCTTGTGAGTTAAATTGGGTAAATGAAACCATTTGAAAGTTTTTGATAGTTGTACTAGCACAAAGTCACAAGTCATTGTAACCAAGGTTTGAGTGTATTGACTTTGTTCAAACTAGGGATCACACCAAATTATGTTGGCTGTGTGAGTGAAAGAAACAAGTGTGCCTGTAACAGGGATTAACTAACCACTTTCATAGACCCTATAGTGTCCTGAAACTGACAGATGCTTTTCTTTTTTCTTTTTTAATCAGTATCATCCTATGCAAGGCAGTAAAGACACAAGGGGTTACAGGGTGTGGAATAATTAGGAACAGAAACAACAGAAATAATTAATGGGAAGAGAAAAGCATAATCAGGAGGACAGTAGATAGCGATTGACATTGCATTTAAATTTTTGTAGATTAAAGTTGACTGGAAACCAAGGAGCCAGAAAGGAGTTCCACAATCAAGAAGTGTGAGAAAAGAAACTGTTAGCATAGAACTTACAGCTCAACTTAAAATTGATGAGATCTCAATGCCAGTCTAGTACTGTGTTTAACTTCAAAAAGTTTAGGTACCATAGAAAAAAGCAATATTTATTTTAAAAGGAGGAAAGGATGGTATCCTGCCTTATAATTAAACTTAGCTAGGCACAATCACTGACCCAAACACACCACAATATTCCTTACACCAAAACAACACTTCCTTACTTACCATTCTTACTATATCCACCTTAATACCTCAATCTCTATGAAGTTCTAGCCAATTCCCATATGTACAATTCTTGTCTGGGTGGGGGATATAAACAATTTAAAAAACTAAACCCCAGTGTGTATTTACAGTATGAAACAAGCTATTTACAAGAAACTAAATAAAATAGTGTTAGTAATAAAAAAAATCCCACAAACCTTAATTGTGGCAGAAAGATCAGTTAACTGGGCAAAATTAATGCAGGACTTTAATAATATGAAATACTCATTTGTTCTTACACAAACACACTCATTCAAGCACAACAACAAATATGAAAATCACACTCAAAATATGAAAGGCATCCTGCATTCACCTGACATCTCTGGTCACTTAAAGGGGGAGGGGGAACTAAACTAAAGAAAAATAAAAGAGGCCAATGAACATACATTTCCTAGCTAAGTAAACTTTGAAAGAAGAAACTAAAGACAAAAATAACCCTAAACTAACCTAATTTTGGAGTGGGTTGCAAATGTTCAATCCAGTTAGAACAATATTCTAATGCCTAACCAGCATCAAAGTGCCTCTCTAAATCATCCCTTCTTACTCAACATACATGCAAGACTCACCCACCTTTTGCCAAATTCTAATGGGGAGAGCTGCCACCTTTCCATCATAATCTTGATTTTAAGCTGATGCTTAAAGAACAAGATCAGTTGGGAAGAGTTAAACTTCTCAGCCCTGTAGAATTCCCTCTGATGTGTCCTCCATATCACACCTCTCATAACACCTAGCAAGCAAAAGAACACAGTGTTCAGCCTTCATCAATGATGGTACCACATTGTTACAGACAGAACTGGCCTCAAGGACAAAAAACTTTCTATGCAGTATGTGAACCATATCTTCAATAAATTTGCCCAATGGGACTACAACCTTGCAATGAAAGAAGGTGTGATCTAAGGTTTCCATCTCCCCAGCACAACAAATGCAGTTTGGAGAATTTTCCAAAGTTTTTGCCAACCCAGAGAGCTCTTCGAATCACCAGTCAGGTGAGTGATGCCTCATCATTATTGAGGCATTTCAACCCAAGGCTATATAGAGCAGGCCTCCTGCTTCATAAGGCTGAGCTCATCTATCAGATCATCTTGAATGGACAACCTAACACAACATAATGCCTTACAGGACAATGCCTGGGGCTGTTTAAAAAGGTGTTTCTTTGCATGATATACATGTTCACAATTAGAAGGAGCACTTCCTTAAAATGGGGACTCAACAATTGCACAGATTGTGTCGTAATGTAAAGGTATGTAAATATTTTTAAAAATTAACTCCATCCAACTCTGACAAATTCTATTTAAAAAAAAATGCAAAGCATATGTTGACAGTCTCAAACTTTATTACACAGACCACCTTCAGAAAAGTGGAGATAACAGATTTTCCATAAAATTAGAGGCCTTGCCTCCCCACAAAGAAGAGAACAAGATTAATTTAATATTTAATGAATATCAATAAGATATATACAGGGAATCAGTAAAAGTAGAATCATCTATATCACAAGGCATATACTTCACAAACCCTTTAAGGAAAGATTCCTCCAGGACCACAGACAAACTGCCAATAAACTTCTACACTTCCAACAAATTCATTTCTAAGAGAAGATTGGGACTGAACCAGACGCCAAGATCCTGAAAGTAGTCATGTAAAGCCTCACATATGCCCACGTTTGTAGCCCATTCATCCAGAATAGAAACTCCCTTCCATGCACCCAACCACAAGACTTATCATAGGTGATCTTAGCCCCTGTCACCGTCTGGTACCTTCTGATTTCTTTGCCAACTTAGACAATCTCGAGTCCACTTGAAACAAGAACTAAAACATAATTAGTATAGGCCAAGGTGGTAGCACCAGGTAGGGAAATTCCACATAAGATCTGGATTTGCGAAAGAAAGGCTCCAACGCAAGAACGTACAGCAAAGGAAAAAGCAGACAACCTTGACAAATGGAGCGCTACAATATGAAAGGCTACAATCAAACCCCATTCACTTCCATCAGTGCACCGAGAAATGCATACAGAAGTCAGATCCAGGTGTGAAAATACAGCCTGAAACCAGCCACCAAAAAATCTCAAGAAATCGATGATCAACCCTATCAAAAGCCTTGGACTGATCTGAATTGATCAGGATCAGTGTCGTTTCACCTTCGACTTACTCAATGCTCAAGCGTACCATATAAAGTTTGTCCTGAATAGTCCTACCCTTTACAGCAGAAGTCTGTTAGGAGCCAATCAGACTAGAGAAGACAGCCTGCAAATGGCTGGTTAAGATCTTGGCTAAACTCTTTAATTCTGTGTTTAACATCATTAAAGGCTGAAAGTTACCTATCCCATCCTCACTGTTCTTGTCCTTGTGTAGCAACTTGATCACACCCCTAGTGAGACATTGAGGTATAGACCCCAGCTTCATCCAGTTGTAAATCAGTGCCAGCAAAGGAACAAGGACGGGCGACTGCCTCAAGTACTGTTCATAGGGTAGACCATCTAATCTTGGAGATTTGGCCTGGACACCCACTTTCAGTGCTTCCCAGATTTCCTCACACCCAGCCACCTCAAAGCAGGGAAAGTTAGCCAAATTGGTGTCAAACTGAGCAGTGTTCAGACCAGGCCCCCTGGTGAATAGATCCTGAAAGTAGTCATGTAAAGCCTCACATATGCCCACATTTGTAGTTACAATCTGATTATCTCGTAATGTGATGCATGCAACATGTTGAAGGGACGCATTCCTAACTTCCTCTACACACAATTCAGCAGCCATATTTGTCACCTTGGAAGACATTCTTTTTAACGTAGCCCTATCAGAGTTTGATCCTTCTTGATAAGCAAGGAGGCCAACTCTGCTCTAGCTAAGGCTACATACCCACTATCACAGGATTTAATCACCTGATCAATTTTTCTGGCCCTCTACATCCAGACAGTTAGGGACAGAGCTGAAGGCTTTACAATCTAACATAATCTCAAAGCTCTATCCCCCATTCAGGTCGTTGTCAGATGCACTAAGTATCTGCCCAATTTGGGATGGATACATGGCCAAATGCTCCCCTAAGACCTGAGGAGGGATCTAAAATACTGCAACATGGTCTTACTGTTAACCTCAAATAAAAAAAAAAAATTAAAATTCTTTTGCTATTAAATCACAACTGGAGACATCCTCACAGTCAGAAGGCATGGACAACAGTAGGTCCCACATGAAGTATCCCTTTCCTTTGATAATTATTTGAGGTTTTACCTCTAGAGATCAAAAAAAAAAGTTTGAAAATGGTGTCTTTTAAATGACAAATTTAGTAAAATAAACACTTCTCAACCACATAGAGTGATACTTTTCAACCTTCTGTACCTCCTCGGGATCTACCAAGAACCCACCTTCTTTGATAAGATGTTTGTAACTCTTGGCTCTCTCAAGGGACTCTGTCATGTTGATATATTTTTTTAAAAAATTTATATATATATATATATATATATATATATATATATATATATATAAAGATTGCTAACAAACAGTAATTTTAATTTATTTGTAACAAACAGTTATTTCTGATGAAAGTTTGAGGGCAATCTGAAATATCAAATATATATATAAATAAATACTTTCATAAAATAAAACATTATTATTTTTTAATGCCAAAACTTTTTTTATATATATATATATATATATATTCTTTCAAAGCAAAAAGGAATTTTTCTTTCGTTTTTAAATAAAACAGAAAAGAAAACAAAAATTAAAAATACAAATTAAACAAAAATTCCTACAAAGAGAAAAAAAAGCAAACAAGAACAGAAAGGCAAGTTCGTCAATAAAAGAATAAATCAATGTAGAAAAAATAAACACCCCATAAAAAAATAAACCTTAAAAATACGAATGAAAACAAAATTCCTTCTTCAAAGAGAGAGGAAACAACAGAAATAAGGAAATACCAAAACAAAATAAACAAAACAAATTTAACAATATAAATGAAAAAATAAAACAAAAAGACAGACAGTTGATTTAACAAAAACAGTTACTTAAAAAATATACACAAATTAGAACAAAAGTCCTACAAAGAGAAGGAAAATAAATTTAACAATGTAAAAATGAGGACAAAAAAGTACAGAGAAGAGAAATAAATTTACTCGAATAACAAAATAAAAGGTTTCTCCTTTTTTAAACTTAAAAAAAAAAACAAAATAAAACAATGAAAAATGTTACAAAAGGAAAATTAAGAAGGAGACGTGTAGAAAAATAATCTTACCAAACAAAAATGGCCAATATAATATGAAAATAAATAATAAAACAAGCAGATTAAACAATAAAAAAAATGGAAAAGAAAAGATACACCTGAAAAAAAATTAAACTTAAAATTTAGACACAAAAAACAATGCACGAAGTAACACATAGTAAATTAAAACCAAAGATTAAGCAGAAAGAAATTAAGAAAAAATTTATTTTATTGGTGGACTTTGGGAAAAAAAAATGGAAATGAAATACAATTTACACAAAAAAATGAAATTAAATCAATCATCCAGTGAAACTAGTTGTTACACTAGCAACAAAAAAATAAAGATAAAAAAACTACTTTAGATTCATGGGAGGGTGAAAAAAAAAATTTAAATGAATTAAAAAAAAGAGAACATTCAGAAAACTTTCACAAATAACAGTAAGAAAAAACATAAAAAAATTAAAGGTAAACTTAATGCAAAATGACAGTTGTTCAAACATTAAAAAATATACAAATGTCTGTTCCACTCGGTAGTGCTAGAAAATCAAATCTGGTGCTTGGCAAGACTTGCATTGGTCTGAAAATAGAAGCAATCCAACTACAAAAGTACCATAGCAAAATGATCATCTCAACAATTACCAAGAGAGTATTTATAGAAAAGACACAGAGAAGCAACCTTGCAATGGTAGGAAAGTGACTGAAGCCGAGCCACCAGATCAGGACCAATAATATTACTGATTTTTCTTTGGATTTTATCAAGGAGCTCAAGGTAAATAACAGAGGCACTGGAGCATATGTGGCAGCAATATTCTAAGCATGGATGAATGATAGACTTATAGATATGTCAGATAGATTCTGAAGAGAAAAATTATCTTGTACGACACAGTGAACCAACTTTCTTAGCAGCTGACCTAGCAATGGATTCAATATTGACTTTCCACATCATGTCAACTGAGAATGTTTGCCCAAGAAGGTGCAACATGTCATCTTCCTGGATAGCCTATATTAAAATTGTTACTGAAATATTATTTTGATTACTGTTTTATTCCTGCCTTTTAATATCAGCAGAGTTTGCTGTGCAAATATCTATATATTAATAGTGTACTGACCTTCCTATATAAAATGTATCATGCTCCAAAAAAAAATATTAAATATTCACTCACTTTAAACAATCAAAGGAGTAATAAAACTCAAGCCAGTAAATCTTTCTTTTATCTCCATCATACACATATCTTTGGGCACTTTGATGTTGTGTAATGGTTAGCAAACCTATTTTGCTAAATCAATTATGACTAAATAGTGGGCACGATCCCCACTGGGTGCCCCATATTCTCTGCTTTGTGCCATGTCTAAGCTATGCTTAGAAAACCACTATCACAGACATTCTATGTTTACCTCCTTAAGACTAATACCCCCATCTTGATGTACACTACACAGTCATAATTGTTCTAGTGAGACAAGCTTGCTAACCATTACACCATGTTGAGGCTCCCAAAATACATAATGATAGAATGCAAAAGATAAACACACTTACACCATAAATTTTATAATATAATAATAATAATAATAGATATGATTTAAAAAATGCCTGTCTCTCGATTACTAAGCTTCCTGAGAGAAATAGTTCTTAAACTCATAATCTTGTACAACACAATCTTGTACAATGCACAAAAAACCCACAAAATATTTGTTTACTAAAACAAAGTAGTCACATAATAAGATAAAAAGGATTAAAAATTACTTGACATAAAGACTATCTAATTCAGCATGAAATGATACATAAGGTTGATGTAATGGTAAACAATGCCTTTCATCTCTATTCCTTTACCTTTCCTTTTCATTTTTCTCTAGTTTTCTTGCTTGAATTCAGAAAGCAACACTTTGATCCACAGGCAGAAGTCCTGATCTATACATTAATATTCCTATCATTCTTGACAGGTACTATGCTAGTGTATGTAATTTTTAAATCGAATCAAACCTTTTGAATCATTTCTTCAACAAAGCCTCTTTGTGATATAAACTGCTTGTGAGTAAATAATTATTTTAAAAATAAAATGAATGATTGATTTTATAAGCATAGAACAACCATGAATTTAATGAAATTCTTTCTGAAGAAATCAGTGTCAAAAGAGGGACGCAATCAAACACCATACTGATCCTAATTCTGAAATTGTGACAAAGTTCTAAAATAGACACTTTAAATATTATTTTTTTGCAGTATTCATCTATTATTTTATTCTTCAAATAAAAAAAGAGTAAAAAATTTAATGCTTGCAATTTGTTTACACTATTTACAATGTTTGTCCTCATCTTCCTTGTCATATTCATAATGTTTTGGCCGTTGTACATTCTGGCCTTCTTCAGGTGATATATCATGGAATTTTGAACTGAACCCTTTATTTTGTCCACCGGGGTAGAGTGTTCTAGTTCCAAATCCCATGCCTTTTCTGGATATCTCAGTTTCTGTTGTTGCTTTGTTAGAGCCAGAAATAAATACACAAAGAGAGGAATTGAGTTAAACAAATATATTAACAGAAACAGTAATACAAACATATACAAACAAGAGTGTTACAGCAAGAATGTTCGGTTCGACTGTCAGAGCTGACTGCTGGAAACTTCCCTCTCCAAAAGGCAGTACCTGTTCCTATTTATAGATGGGAGAGTCCATGCATGTATGGGTAAATTACCATAACAGTTTATTAAGATGGTTGGAGCATATAACGGCTGAAACATTGTGAATATGACAGTGATGATGAAGACAATAGTCCAAACATTGTAAATAGTTACAATACCTCTTCTCATAAATATAGACAGATATTGCAATTTGTTGTTTGTCAAATGTGAAATTTAAAAATAGCAGTTGATTTTCGCCTTTCCTTCAAAGCTAGCCTATTGTAAATATACAGCACTAGCCTTGCCCAGGTTTCCATCAACCAGTGAATGATTATCCCACATTGAATTTCGATTCTCTTTCACGTTGGTGTGCATCGAAAACTGGAAAATGTCTTCTGCGTGTTCATAATGTAACAAAAATGAAAACTTCAGCCATATTGATAAATGATAACACAAACTCTGTTTCCAGAATTATAACAGGTGTTTTATTCAGGACTCAGTCTGGGTGGGTAGTTAGGAGACACCTGGAACAACTTCTGATATATCAGTCTAACAGCTCACCTCTTCCTGTTACCAACTCTCTAACCATCTACAAATCCCGACTTATAGCTGGCAGTGTCAATAACCAGTATCAGAACTACACAAAGAACAGTCTGTCCTCTGTCAAGGGTGGATCAAACTGACTCCAAGCATGACTTCATATAGACCAGCAACTGGATATGCTCCATGTGCAGCTTAGAAAATTTCAAAGAAACCATTCACTAGCTATAAAACAGAAACACTTGAGATCAAGATAAAAATCACTCTTTCCTCTTTTGTGTCCCAACCATATTCTCACACTATATTAATTTCTTCATTATTGGTGACTCCAGCTAAGGGTTAAATAGTATGACTTTTATTTGTAAAAATCATTGCTATTCTCAAAAAATTGTTAATGCAATATTCACTGGCAAAAAAGATTCCACAATCCAAAATATATTTTAGCTTTAAATAACCCACAAAGGTTGATAAACTGTAAAAAAAAAAACAATAATTACTGATGAAAAGTCTTCTTTTTTTTAATAAAATCTTTTATTCTTGTCTAACTTGACTAATTGGGATAACAGCTCTTTACTGCTACTACCTGAGCAGGTAATATAATTATGGAAGAGCAGTTTGGTTCAAATGAAAAACTCACCCATTGTCTTCCATCAACACATGTATGTGTGTGATGGGACATTTTATAAAGACAAAGGTGACAAAGCATTAAGAAAAGTGAACCAGTGCCTTGATTCCACTTTTCTGTGGCAGAAATATCTGTCCTTTGTATTTGAAATGTAGAATTGCAATGACTAAAATTGCTGTCATGTGAAATTAATGAGTTAATAACCACTTTTTAAATATACCTCATACTTCTCAAGGACATAGAGAAAAAAAATCTATGTTGGAAAACACAATAACAAACTGTACTGCAGCAGCTATAAAATGTTTAGAAAGACCATAATTTTAAATACCACTCAGTTCTTACTCCAAAAAACAAGTGAAGGGAAAAAGATCACCAGTAAAAAATGAGGTCATGTGAATGTCATTGTAAGTCATTTTCATTTTTCATGTAGGTATTATGGCTTATCTTATTTTTAGCATTGATTGATTCATTCATTTTCTATGGCTTATCAACCCATTACAGGTTATTTAAAACCAGAAAATATTTTTATATGATAAAAAAAATTTGTTTTGAGATAATATTGGTTGATGGAGCTTTCTTCCTAAGCTTTTGTCTGAAGCAATGTGGAACATCAACATCTCGATTATGATGGTATTTTCTCTTCAAATTATGTGCTATCCATTTCAGTTGTTGGAAGTCCTCAAATGATGTGGTTTCAAAACTATCTATCTGAAGAAACAGTTCCTGCTGGATGAATTTATACAATGAAAACAATGATGAATACATCAGTCAAAAACATACCAATTTGAGGACTTCCAACAACTAAAATGGATAACATATATAACTTGAAGAGAAAATACCGTCATAACCAAGATATTGATATTCCACATCACTACTTCAAATAAAAAGTTAGGAAGGAAGCCTCCATCAGTACTGTAAAGAGCAATATCATCAGACTTGAGAAACCTATTTTCCTGAAAAATTGTTTTAAGTAAAAGATTTTATAAATTTCAACCAATGGTAGCACTGGCTGCTCAATCAATGAAGACTAAATGCTTCCTTATAAGGAAATGGTTAATATTACAATAACCATTTGATAAAAACATAATGATAAAACTAACAAAGAGGAAAATTTTTGTCCAGAAACTTGTGGATGGGCTATAATTTCTCAGAATTTTAAATTAGTTTATCTTAAGATTTATCTTAATGTATTGGAGCAAATGTTCCTTGATTTAACTCTGAAAATAGTAAAGACATCATGCAACACCTTGTACTACATTTGTATTTTATTAGTAGTTTTACCTTTTTGATTTCAACACTAGCAATCAAAGACACCCTCCACAAGATAGAATAGATATTTTCATCTGTTATGGTTTATAACTGTAATCAACAAATCTTTTGCAAATAAAAAGAGGGTGCTGAAAAGTTCTTGCCAAAATCTGACCAAATGGAGAAACAAAATTTTTTTCTCTTTTCTGTTAAGGGCTTCTTGATCAGCACTCCCTTATTTTATTTTATTATTTTTTTATTTTAATCTTTTACTGTTTGTCTGGGGTAAATTTTGAAATTAAAAGTTCATGTCAGAACATCAGATATCTATGCAAATGGATAATCAAAATGCTCTTACTGAACTTAGACCATCATTCCTGTTTTTTTCTAAAACAAAATTAATTTGCTTATAAAATAATAAAAGCTTCTTGTTAATTCTGGATTTGGATTTTGTAAAAAAAAAATTTTTTTTCAAATTTTTAGTTTTTTGTTTGTAAGCACAAAAATATAGCATTTTTCAAGATTTGATTGGATAAAATAACATTTTTAAAAAGAAAGGACTGAATCTGTAAACAAATCAAAACCTTTGAAATAAAAACCAAAAATTTTAATTATAAATTAATCAAAATATTTGCAGCCTGTCGATGAAAAAATATTTATTTTACTCAACAAAAATTTTCAATATAATGTCCTTTCTTGTCAATATATTGAATATTAATTACACAGATCAAACCTTATACAGTTAGATAAAAATTTAGTTAATAACTGTCAGGGTGTTATCTGCTTGAATTATTATAATAGCATGAATGGATTCCAAATTTACAAATATGTTTAATATATCATGAATACACAAGTTACCGCTCTGTGGTTTATATATAAAAAAAAGAATGACATAGCATTTAACATATTCTATTTGAGAGAGGACAGAAGTGCAACACTGAAATCCAAAGGCATATTGGAATAGCAAAAGATGCTTTCCGAAAGCTAAGCAAAGTATTAATAAACAGAAAATTTTGCTTTTAAAAACAAAGAAAGGTTATTGTAATATAAGCCTTCTATATGGCAGTGAATATTGGACAATTTCCTTACAGATGAAGAAGAGACTTGAAGCAACAGAAATATGGTTCTACAGAAGGATGTTGAGAATACCATGGACCGAAAATGTGAGTAATTATGAAATTTTAGAGAAAATGGAAACAAAAAGGACACTTATACGTAACATCAGGAAGAGAAAGTTGAAACTTCTAGGGCACATGATGAAGAAAGAAAGACAGCTTACAAAATTTGACACTCACAGGGACAGGAAAACACATAACCTACCTAACGAATTTGAGTAAATGGATGAAGCAAGGTTTAGGAGAGATAACAAAAAGAAAAAGATTTTAAGAGCTACAAAGGACAGGAAATTGTGGAGAGTTATGATTGCCAATGTCCTGAAGAGACACAGCATGTAGAAGAAAAGAAATTTAAGAGTGAGTGCTTCTTTGTAATCTTTAGAGTGGTTGAAAATAATTTGAGCCTCAAACTCCAGATAAACAAGTCAAAATTATTGGAAAACATATACATAGTAGAGCAGATAAGACATATAATCATTCAACTGATAATACAAGTATAAAATTTACTGAAGTATTTATTTTGTATTAAACTTTGTGATAAAAGTGCACACTACTTGAAATTCACTGAATTCAATATGAAAATGCATATATAACATGGGATTAACCCATTACCGACATGACAAAATCTGGCAAAGCAACTGTAAAGTGGAATGCAGCATAGTTCATTCTTTACTCATTTGTACCTTCTACTGCCACAGTCTGTCTTGCATCCATATTTTGTTAATTCTTGGCAGCTTTGAGAAATGGGTTCAGGGATAGTCCTTTTTCTCTTGTTCTGAAAACCCCCACTAGGATCCTGGCCTATATATGACAAAATGGCCTGCAAATGTACCCTATGTAATATGCAGCTTCTTTGGCCTTCAATGCACGTTTTATCATTGGTATTAAGTCATATGATGTTTTTTTCTTAGTCATTTCACCCCAAGTGAGGCAATAAAGCCACTAAGATGCAAGGTGTTGGAGAGAGTGAAAGAAACTGAGGAAACAATAATAGAAGAACAGGATTTTAGGAGACAGAAGATGAGAACTGAAGTTGCATTTAATCTTTTGAAGATAATAGTTAACAGGAAAAGCAAGAAACCAGAAGGGAATTCCACAAGTGAAGAAACTATTAGAATAGAAATGTAGTTATATCTAGCAATTTCAACAGCAAAACGATGAGCCAATCTAGTAAAGTGCTTAAGTTTCATGAAGTTGACATATCAAAGAGGAAACTTCACCAGAACAATTGCCATGAAAATATTTATAGAAAAGGCACAGCATAGCTATGTTACAGCATTGGGAAAGTAATTAAAGCCAAGATGCCAGGTGAGGACCAATAACATTACAGATTCTTCTTTATCAAGAATCTCTAGATATATAACAGAAACACCAAATCAGATGTGGCAGTAATATTCAATACACCAATGAATAGTAGATTTATAAAGGTGCAAGATAGATTTTGGTGAGAAAAATTGTCTATCATGACACAGTGAACCAACTTTCCTAGTTGCAGACTCAGCAATTGATTTGATATAATTGTTCTTATTCATGTCAATAGAAAACTTTAAACCAAGAAGGTGCAATGAGTTACTCTCCTGGAGGTTAGCATCAGGTCCTCTAAGAAAATTAAAAGAGTTACTTCCATGTTAAAAGACCAAGTATTGCTTTATCTCCAGAAGCTATTATATATAAATGGCTGAGAAAATAGAAAGTAACTGATCAACAAGTTAGAACCAGGATTTGTCCCAAGTTAAGGAATGCCACATCTTTCCGGTTTTTGTTCATGGTATGCTTTGAATCTTTTATTTGTACCCTCTTATTTCTTTTAATAATGACCTACAATTATTCTTATTATTATTGCTTTAATTTCTACAAGTATTTTATAGTCATGGAGATCACTAGGAGTTAATTCAGTCATTAACTTAGAAATTATGATTCATCAGAAAAAATTCAAATAGGAAAACCTTGAAACTTTCACAGGTACTGCGGATTATTATTATTATTATTATTATTATTATTATTATTATTATTATTATATTAAACTACAAAATATTAACCAATAAAAGATTTAAGGATTTAAAAAAAGAATAGAGAGAGCCAGTTCCAAATTTAATAGACAAAAAATGTAGGATATAAAAATAAAAGAGAATCCCTTGCTAAAAAATTTGAATTCCAACACTGATGAGAAGGTGCTGGTGAAAACTTCTCAACTCAACCCACTTCCCCAAATCTAATCAACAGATATTTTTTTCTTCATTAGGTGAGAACTTTTCAGCATCCCCTAGTGAGTGTGTTTACATACATAGGGAGATAAGTCAGAACATTTTATTTTGTTTATTATATGTGTGTGTACACACACAAACACACACACACAAAATATATATATATATATATATATATATATATATATATATATATAAGTTGAAGATTGCACTGAAGCATAAACATACTGTCACTGTTTTATATTGACTTCAGTCTCCACTTTTATATTTACATACACTTTATCTCTTAAATATTGATTACTTTTACTCATAAAATATAGCATACCTTAAAAAAGTTTCATACAAGAATATATATATATATATATATATATATAATTATAATCATAGAATGACACTGAAACAAACAGAAGGCTACAGGGTAAAAGTGAAAGAGAAGACTCGTAAATTTAGGATTGAATTTGTGCACAAAAAGAAGGAAACATGTTTTAACAACATGGAAGAAAGATAATTGACATTGGATATAAATTTTGTTTAACATTGTTAATCAGGGAAATATAAAGAAATTTTTTAAGTTTTGACAGTTGGAAAGTTTAAAAAGAAAACAAGACAAGTTTAATTAAAATTAAATGGCAGAAAAACTGAAAAAACAATAATGATAATTATATTATATATAATAAAGAAACATGGAAAATACCAAAAGATATTATCATATAATATAAAAGAATATATATATATATATGTCAAAAACAATATATATACAAATTTTTTTTCCCATATATATATAGATGATAAATATAAACATATGTTTGTATAATATATATATATAATATTTATATTTGCTGCATAATGAATATCCAGAAAGTGTGAGATACATAATCATATGTGTAAATTTCCAGTAAATGAGGACATACATCCCAATATATAAATAAATTGATAATAACACAATTGTGTTATATTTTAGGGATGTATTATAGGAACTATGTGTATAAATACATATTATATATATTTGCATGATGTTATACATATATATAACAAATATTTTGAAAAAATTTATATATATCATTTGGGTGATGTTAAGTACTTACATGTTTATAATATATCCTCATATACATTATGTATATATATGTATCTATATAAGGAAATTGATTATTATATAATTTAAATATAGATATGTAAAAATGAAATAATGGCCTCTTTAAAAATGATGCTTATGTGTGCAAAAAATTTAAAAAATAAAATATAATATGAATCCATTGGGACACTTTTGTTTAATCACAAAACAATTATAGTTTTTATAATATAAAGGAATATTCATGTAAATACAATATAGAATTATTTTAAAATAGGGTTTCTATAGGAAATATTATATAGGTATATATAATTGATGATTTAAAAGGCAAAGGGCTAATCATTGAAAATGAAATTAAAGATATTAATAGATTAAGAAAATATTTAAAATATTTATGGTTTTTTATTTTGAGTTATTTAAATTTAAATATTATAGATGGAATACTTTTACAATTGTTTTTTTGAATTATCTGGCATTTTTTGCATTTTTTTTTTACACGATAAATTGGGTTATAGTTTATGCCACATGTAAATATTCAATCTATATGAGTAAAATATATATAAATTATATAATACTTTGATGAACTAACAAAATTGTTGATAATTTATATATAAATACCTCAATTTATTTTACATATATATATATGGAAAATGATATATTTACACATACACATTTTATAATAATACTATATATATAATATATATAGAATAGGATATAAAATATATAGATATTACATATAATATATGTATATATGAATATATATACAAATTCATAATATATATATTATATACAAAAATTATAATAAAAGAGAAAATAACACTAGACAAAGAAAAAAATTTGTGTTTACATTTCATGGTAAGTAATAAAATAAGAATGAGGATGTAATATTAAAATTAAAATATAATTGGCCTTGGGACTCATTTCTTAAGAATTCTACACTGTATTGTCAAGGCTTTTTTAATGTTTTCTTATTACTACTATCCTTTGATTCTATATAAAATCTTTTGTAGTTATCCAATATGACACAGATAAGCATTAAGAAATCCATTATATGGGAAATCATAGAAACTTCCTATCAAAGGTAACTTTAGTGAAAATCTGTCCTCCTCTTGTAATAAGAAGACAGTCATATATTGGCATTTTCACTCTTGTTTCAAGTATATTTATTTTTGAGTTTTTCCAGAGTTTTGTCACATATAAAAGGCTGTAAAACTTGAAATCAACATCTTATAGAGTAAATGTGATTTACTAGAAATAGTTTTCTAGAAAATATTAAAGTTTCTAATATTATTTTCTATAATTTGAAGATCAAAAATTATTGATAGAAGTCTTGATTGATGGAGTAAAAGGATTGACGATCAATATTTACCAATTTCTTTTATGTTGAATTTAAAAAATACCAAATTTAATTCCTCTTTCCATTTCAATGCAGGAGACATCCTGGGTAGGATGATAATACATTATAAAAATATATATTGATAAGTAAGATTAGAAGTTTAAAGGAGCATGGAATCACATCTTAATTAATTTTTGTTGTTGTGGTCCGCCCTGGCCTTCTTTGGTTATTTACCTGTTAAGTCAACCACCATTTTGAAACTCAAACACTCCCAAGTATAAAATACATGAAACTTATAAAAAAAATTACCAAATAAAATTTATAATTTATACATGCTTGCATGCATCATCCGTTGGTATACTAAGCTACCCACTCCCATCTTTTTTACAGTATGTCCTTTGCAAGTGTTTGATTGTTCTTAATAAAGGAATTCCATCAATAAAACCTTCTTGTGTGGTTGTTGCTCAGGGTTAAATTGTTTCAATGTTTTAGATATTCAGTAAATTTCCTATGGCCGTAATAACTTTCAAATAGTATGGCATTGTTCACAAATCTAATAATCAAACAAAAACAGGGATGAAGCATCAGAGCTTGATTCAACTGCAAGTGCAAATGCATGAACGCCCCCTTCTTCTTCCATGTTTACTGTAAAGCTGGGGTTAATAAGAGGTTCTTTGGGAATTTTTCCCTTTTAATGCTTCAATAATCCTTCTCAAACAATCTTTCCATCAAAGGTTGTTTGAATGCCAATTTAGGATGGAATCATATGAAGAAACTATTGGCTAAATGGCAAAAGCTGATTTTGAACCTAGTTTGTTGCAGATTTTGTCCACTTAACTGAAATAATCTAAACCAAACATTCACACAAGACAATTTGTGTGTCATATGTAATTTACATGGCAAATTTGGAAAGCATTGGATGAAAAACCAGGGAGTTATGCCCAAAAAACGGGCTTTTTGAACAGTTTTTTGTGTTTTTCATTATACATGGGGAATTGAGCAGGACTAAAACCACACTATCTTATTTCTTGCATGATGGCAAATTTTTTTGTGACATGTTTGAAGAAAATTGGATAAAAAAAATGAGGAAGTTATTCAAGTTTTTATTTTAAGTAGTAAAAAAAAACCTGATTTTTTCACTTTTTTTTGCAATTTTTTGTGTGAAGCCAATATTGCAAAAAAACTACCAAGCACTCTACATAAACCTCATAACATGAGCTATGTTTTGCATTAAGTGCAAAAAACATCAGCTCATCCAGTAAAAATTTTGTCCACATGTAACTTTGCCTTGGTTTTTGCAAAAAGTTATACCCAGCTTCAGTTTTATCAGTTTTCTGCCAAACCTGGGAGGTCTGAAGATTAAAATGTTGGTCTTGGCCTATTTTGATAAATTTGCAATATGTGTATACAATTTCATCAAAATCAGTCAAGAAATGTGGACGTGCATAAATAACATACACGCTCACAGACAGACAGACGTCTTCCATTTTATATTATTTATTTTTGAAAATTGAAGATATGGCATTACAAATCAAAAACAAAAAATTAAATATTTGATGATTGATCATTTTTGAAAGAAGAAACAAGTTTTTCACTTTTCGTTTGATAAGACATATAAAAAAATCAAAAGTAATTATAATTTAATCATGAAAATAATGTCATTCTCTTTAATTAATAAAATGTTTGAATTTTTCATATTTAAATAAATAATACATACAGGTTGATATTAAGCAAAAAAGCCAATCTAGGAGATGAGAAAACAGTACATGTAATCCAGAGCTGTCAATGGTCAGGTTTATTGAATATTTAAACCAGAATTTTTCTGGTAAGGATATATATGACAACAGCAGAATTAAAAACAAAACCTGTCAAAAAGTGGATGAACCTTCTTGTAAGGTCAGTGGTCATCTAGCACAATGGGGTAGACTGGGCTCCATAGCTGTGGATGCAGCCAGTGCAGTGATGGCTCAGCATCACTGGGTGGAGGAGTTTCCTAAATTGAAGTCAATGGCCAGGTTGGAGGGGTTTCCATTACATCTTGCTACTGGAAGGGAATGAGGGTGGTTCATTACAATGTGCACAGCATGGTAGGTTTTAGGCATGAATGATAGAACTATTGGAACTAAGGAATATAGTTTATCTTAACATTTTCCATGGCTGAAGGCATTTGTGTGAAAGTGAGCATAACAGACTAGGCTGGAATTTGAATTTGGTTTGCTGATTTCACTTTCCAAAATTGATATCTGTTACACTACCAACACATTCAAGTGTGCACCCCAAATAATATAAATCATTCTACAGTTTTATCAAAGCAATTTCAGGATATATTGGGCTGGCCAAAATACTTATTCTGATTTTGTTCTTAAATGACATTGCATTTACACTACAGTTTAAAAGTTTCAGGCTACCTGATTATTTTTTTTAAATTGGCCCAAAATAGTTTTGTACTTTAAATAAGAGAAAATAATTATACATGTTTTAAAAAAAAAAAGACATGATGTTTTATTTTAAATTCTATTATGGCAAAAAGAAAAAAAAGGATTTTATGATTAAATTTTGCCCATGTCAAAATATCCTCCTTTAGCCTTGATTATTGCAGCACAAATTTTGGCATTCATTGCAAAAGTTTCTCAAAGTATAAGTTTGATAAGTGATTCCATTCTTTTTTAAATGACTCTAAGAGATCTTTTTTATTTATTTATTTTTTTTCACTCTTCTGTCAAGTTCATTTCATGCTAATTCTGGGAATGGCTTCAAATTTTTTAACTTTAGTGTAGTTTAACTTTATTCAAAAAAGATTCATCTGATTGTATTGTGACAATTGTAATATCAAAATTCAGTTTTAAAACATTTATCAAAGTTAGAATATTTGTGTTTATTGATTCTGATATGAAAGATAGAAGAAAATCAGCAGAAATGTTGCTGAAAGGTAAAAATTTAACTCAGAATTTAAAAGACTTATAGCCACATCATGTTGAAATATTGGTTCCCATAAGATCACCAAAGTTAAACAATGTCGATCTTGATCAGTATCTAGATGGGTGACTGCTTCAAAATACCAGGTGGTGTAATGGATAATGGCTCAGAATTATTAACTTGAGAGCTGAGTTTCAATACCAGTTGGGTTTGTTATATTCACTTATGCACAAATACACTTGGATTCACCTCTTCTCCCCTCAGCTATGGATTAATTAGTAAGACTTGTATGACTATCAAAATATTAATATCTTAAAAAAAAAAATCAAATTACATTGCAAAATATAAATAATTTCAGCATTAAATTTTAAAGAGGATGATAATGCCACTAAAAAAAATGAAACCAAAAAATCAGAAAAAAAAAATTTTGAAGAACAGATTTTGCAAGTTTATGGATTATTGATTAATTTTAACCAAGTTTATCAACCATTTCTGAGTTATTTATTGCTGAAACATATTTTAGATTCTAAGAATAATTTTTTTTTTTTTCAAGAGAATACTGCATTGACATTTTTTTAAGGATAGCAACAAATTATTTGCAGATACAAGCTCTACTATTTATTTCATAACTTTTCAGAATAGAGAGAGATTCAGACCTTTCCCAAGAGTATTTTGCACATCTTTGAATGACAAAACAATCTTGTCAAATAAATTTAACTTGTCTTTGATTTCACATTCCAAGCCACAAAAGATGGCAGAATAAAACTGTAAATATGCTTTTCAATAAAGTTGAAACTCAAAACATTGTCTTTTATTTTTACTTAATAAACCAAACTTTTCATACTACCCACTGTTAATAAAATTAATATTTTATGAAAAGAAAAATTTTATCCAAAACTAATATTTCACACAAAATACATTAAAAAAATTACAATTAAATCTATATTATAAAAGAAACTCTGATTATCTGACCATCATGCACTTACATACATGCATTCACCTTTCATACAATCTGGATAACACCTAACCTGGACTGAGCAATAGTTATAAAGTTGGAGACAAAAAAATTCGTTAATTTTTTTTAAACCTTTTAAAATCAGGTAATTATAAGATTTTATTGAACTTTTTGAATGTTATTTGGTTGTAAATATAATTATTTTTTAAGGTTTTCTTAAAAAGATTTTGTAGAAATATTTTTAGCTCTGCCATTGAATCAAATTATACATGCACACATACAAATGTGCATACACAAACAATTTGAATGAAATTAAAATGGATAATTTCCTGAGGGCTAATTTCCCTTTCTATCTGGCAACAACCCAAAATTAGTATCCTCATCTTTGTTGTTTCTGCATTAATATTTTGACAGATATGGTCTCCAGCCTTTTACTGTTGTATATATTGTTATTTCCAAGGAACATTATTGCCCTTATGGCATTCTTTTATTTTTTTAACAAACTTTTACCTTACGCAAGTTAAACAAATTTGTTGATATGCATGACAGAATATCCGTTTTCATAATTATGAATGTAGATTTTTAATTACAAATATATTTCAGCATTAATTCTTTTACTTTATGTATTTGTCCATTTGATGCATTTATTCAACAAACATACCCTTACACTCTTTCAAATATTTTAATTACTTGATGAAATTTCATTATAAGAATTTTTTTAATATTAGAATTTTCAGTACTAAACTATTCATATAAAACAAATTCAAACACACAAATGATAAATACAAAACATGTAGTCAGAGATGGACGTAGGGTTGCTGGCACTTTCAAAGCAAAAGTAAAGTGCCTTTTTTTTTTACAACTTTTTTATTTTTTCATTGAAAAAAAACAAAAAATAGTTTATTTAAACATTTTACTTAATCTTTATTAAAAAACATTCATTATTCTATTTATATTTTTTTTTCAGCCTTTAGATCTTCAAATCTTTGAAAACTTTCTAACCTATTCTCTTAAGAAAAATCATTTTCTATTGATAAAATAAATAAAGAATTTAATATAAATTATGATTAGTGGATGAAAATAAATATGTTATTTTACAAACTTTAAATTTTTTGGAAGATCCCAAACAAAATGGCATCAAATGGTAACCTTCAGCCTTGATTTCATCAAGTGAATGTTACAGTTTTTTTTTATTTGAGCACAAACCCTGCATACCTCATAATAAGTTAATAATAGTAATAAAAAAAACTAAAAGACACTGATCAAAATAAAAAATAAAAATTACTGGAATTTATGTATTTCTTTTAAATAAAAAAAAGAATTTTTAACATTTTCAATCTCAATTTTATTAATATACATTCAAATATATATATATATATATATATATATATTTATAAAGTTTTTATATGATATTAATTGCTTTTTAAAAATATATTTATATAATATGATAAAGTTTTATATATATATATATATATATATATATATATATATATATATATATATATATATATTTATATTTATATCTTTTTTAATTTTTCACACACACACACACACACACAATGGTTATATATATATATATATATATATAAATATAGGGAAATAACAAGTTGTTAAAAGGAAAGAGAAAAGTGTATTTTAAAAAAGAATTAAAAAAATTTCTTCTTTTTGGACTTTATAATGTGGAGCATTTTTTTAAATATGTTATACTTTATTTTCCATATTTTTTTGTTAAATAACACGTTTCCGGTTTTTGTGACCTTCATCAGAGAAAAGTTGGAAAATTTCCTCATATTATTAAAAGGAATTTTTTTTCTTATGTTTAACCATTGTAAATTTTTTGTTTAGTAGTAACCCAAATGTCATTCTTATCTTTTTAACTCTCAACTCTCTCATGGGATATGCTAATAGAATTAGCTATTTGATTTATAGTCAATCACCTGTCATCTATCACCATGTGGTAAACACAAACATTGTTTTCTTTATTGATGGCAGTTGCAGGATGTCCATATCTTAGGTCATCTTCAAGACTCTCCCTTCCCTTCCTAAATTTTAAAGTCAACTTAAATTATTTTGATAAATATAAAACATCATTGGGGGGTTAAACCTTTTTTAAACCTTTTATCTTTTAAAAATTGTTTAATTAATTTTGTTGTTTTCTTTGAACAGTCAGTTTACCTGGAATCAAACAATGTTATTAATAAGAAGATTAGCAACATTTCAGAAATGTTCTATCATCACTCCTTCATCAGCCTAGGAACTTTTCAGCCCACCATCATATATAGGAAATAAACAAATATCAAAATTTCAATAGCACTTTTTGTATCTATATAGGTATAAACATGATTAATAATTTAAAAAGTAGAGCATTTAATATTCATCAGGTATGGCATATATTCATTTTATCATAAAATTAAAAGTTTTAGGTTTTTATTAATGAAGTTAGGCTGATTGTTATATTTGATGTGTTTACGGCCACCACTGAATATATATATCAAGCTCTTGATAATAATGGTGAAGCTTGAGCTGTGGCTCTAGATATCTCAAAGGTTTTGACAAAGTTTGGCATACCGGTAATCTACCTAAGCTCCAAGTATTACTTGGCATGTGTTTGATTTAATCAATCATTCCTATCAAATTGAGAAATGAAGTTTGCTCTAAATAGGCTTGCTTCCAAATCATGTCCCCCAAAGCTCTATACTGGATCCTATGCTGTTTTTGATCTTTATCAAAGATCTTCCTGATGTCATCAGTTCCCAAATAGCTATTTATCCAGATGACACTACCATTTACTCCTGTCTCAATAGCAAATCTGTTAGAGCTGACAAAGTTAACCTGGCTGCTGCTCTTGAAAAGGACCTCCAATCATTGATTAACTGGGGCAGGAAAAACCAAACTTCTCTCATTTAATCACCATAGAGAAGCTTTCCTGCCCACCATCAGTTTGGCGAATTTTTGACTCCAGGAGAGTATCTCACTGTGCCTTCTTGACCTCACATTTTTGACTGACTTGAAGTGGAACAACTACACTGAATCAATAGCTGCATCTACTGCAAGGAACATTGGTTCATTGTGCTGTGCCAGAAAGTTTTTCTCATTTGAGTCCATCTTGAACATTTACAAATCTATCATTCGTCCATGCACTGAATACTGCTGCCATATCTGGTCTGGTGCCCCTACTGTTCATCTCAAGGTACTTGATAAAATCCAAAGGATCTGGAATGTAATCGATCCTGACTTGGCATCTCAACTTCAGTCACTTTCTCACAGGCATGATGTGGCTTCCCTCTGTCTTCTCTACAAATATTTTCATGACAACTGCTCTGACAACTTTTTTCTCCGGTGCCCTGACTACATGAATTTAAGCATGCTACTAGATTTGTATCTCACACTTTTACTGTTAAAATAGGTAAATGCAGCAACCAGTTCTACTCTAACAGTTTCGTTACTCACATTTTTTGACAGTGGGACTCCCTTCTGCTTACTAGCTTCCCTGATAACTACAATCCTCAAAAATTTAAATGTAATGTCAATCACCATCTTCTGTTGTCTTGAACCCTGTTCATCTTTTATCTTTTCTTCAATATCCCCTATACCCAGTCTTTTCTCTAACTTTCACTCCCTGTAACCTCCTGCGTACTAGTGGCACTCCTAACTTGCTTGAGATGAAAATGATTAAAAAATATATATATATTTTACATATATTTACAATTCAAAATGGCTACTTTTTACTTTCACCATAGCCCTTCAATCACTTCTCAACTGAAGTTCATAACTTCTTTACCACTTCTTCACTCAAATTGTACCACATCAGAAGAGCTTCTTTCAGGTCTGACACACTTGCATATGAGGTACATGTAACATAACTCTCCAGTATGGGCCATATTGTAAAGTCCATAGGATTAATGTCAGGGCTTGATGGAAGCTAGCTTGACTTGTCAAAAAATCCATGGAAATGTCTCTTGCACTAGTTTTGTATCAACTTAGTGTGGGACCTCCATCTTGAGTAAAGACATGGCAACTGCAGAATGTAGCTGGCAACCAGAGCAATACATCTCTCTCTAAAATTTGCTGGTAAACTTTTGTGATGTCAATGAACACTCATTGCCACTTTTGTAATGTCAGCGAATACTCATTGTCACATTTGTAATGCTCATTGTAGTTGAAACTTTGTAATTGCAGATACAACTATAGTATCGCCATTGAACAATACTGGTGTCAGACGCCTTTGAATAATGCTTGCACTAATAGCACTTGCTTGATAATACTTGCTCAAAAATTAACCGCTGAATAGTAATCTGTATAGTGATCAGTATGGAGAAATAGTATAGTGAATAGTATAGAGATAGAATATAGTGTAAAAGAGTGATCCATATAGTAATAGAGGATAGAGTAGAAATAGTGATCAATTAGATGCCATGCTAATACCCATGTATACATTTCCTTTACCATCACATGATCTACTTGTTCAAAATGGGATTGCCTGTATTTGCTCTCTGGCGATCCGTGTTCAAACTCCAGTGTTGGCAGCGATACTTTATTCCTGTATAATATAAACTCTGCTATTCACATTTACTTCTTCTTCAAGGAATACCAAGGTCGAATTCAAACTATGAGAAACAACAACAATGCCAAAATTACTACTAGTTGGTTCCTATTGCTTCAGATGTGTTCTGAGAACTCTGGGAATTTTTCCTGATGAAGTGGCATAAACCTTATCATTTTGATAGTTGACAACAGCTTCGACAGTGAAAAACTTCTTTTCCAACCAAATAGAGACTTTAGTTGTGGCATGCAGCATCTTCTCCAACATTTTCTTCCCTATGCAAAGCTATTTTTGCTTGGATGACACTTTAGAGTAGCTGTTGTTATTGAATCTTTTTATCACAAAATCCTCTTATATGATCCTCCTAAATGGCCTATCTGAAATATCTAGCACTTTTGCCATCATCTTCATGCTTCTTCATGGATTTCTCTTCAGCTTTTTCTTGATGGCTCTCAAGTGAGACCCAATAAAAATAAATTATAAAAATAAAATATATAACCAAAAAATGAAAATAATTAAAATGAAAATAAAGCATTTGCACTTTCTTTTAAAACACCTCACTCTCTCTCTCTCTCTCTCTCTCTACTTCTCTCAACCTACAAGTAGTCAACCCTCAAATAAAAAGAGGGAAAAAAAAGTAATAGAGAGTTATTTTTTTATGTTTTATTTATTTCTTTAGTTATTTTTGACTGAAAAATACAAAAAAATCAGGGAGGCTCCATGCATAACATGAAAAAGAAAGGAACACCAGAAAATAAGATAATTTGTCCAATCAAAAAAATGAACACAAAGAGACTTTGATGTTTGCATCAAATTCTCAAGCCTATTCAAAAAGGATAAAAAAACTGATGCCCCTGACAGAAGGGTGGATTTTTAAAGAAAATAAATAAAAATATATTATTTATTTTTAACTCTCAAGTTAGTTCATTTTATTCCCAAAGTTTCCAAAAAAATAATAATCCTAAACCTATTCACACTGGCGACGTTCAGATGTGAACTCATATATCTCACCTTCAATGACTCTCCTGTTATGAACTGAACAGTTTCTACCTGGAAATGGATTTGTTTAGGATGTTTGCTCATCTTGAAAATTTTTCCCCCACATTAAAAACAGTTTTTCTACAAACATTCAATTGTTTTATAACCTCACACTTCTTTATATCAACCATTTTCAATGTAACAAATTTGAGCCATATTTAATTAAACTGTAAACAATAAAAGAAAAGAATGTTAAGAAGCCTTATGCAAAATTTGAAACTATTTTGTACAAATAGGTATGCTTCAGTCTATATTGAAATAATGGGGAAATGTTTATGCCACATCCAGTATGTATATTTTACTGGAAAACTTATGCAAAATATTAACTTCAAAAATAGTGCAAAAAGTAAATCTTTCCTCTTAACACAGAAAAAATTGTATTAGCACAATATTGGTGAGTGCTGATCTTAATGCAATAATAATAAGTTATTGATAATGAAAAAATACAATGTTATTATAAATTATTCTGGTATCTGATTAAAAAAAATCTTAATATTGTTCCTTGAAAAAGATTATCAATACTAAAGATTTAAGGCAAGTAAACTGACAAATAAAATAGGGTTTATTATGTGTAGATTTAGAGTAAACATTTTTGCTTTGTACTGAAGAACAGTCGTGACCCAATTTTATTGGCCTAAAAGAAACTGTCTTGCTTCTAACAAAATGTCACAATCTTTATAATTTTGAAACATTAGAATATGTTAGTATTTTGTAAGTGTGTGGTTATAGATAAACTCATAGAAATATGCAAAGAAAATAACACTTTATATAGGGACTGCTAACTAGGAAAGTTTCAAAATTTGGAGTAAAAAATAAAACTAAATAAATAAACTAAAAATTATAATATTTTGGGCATATGTGAACCTGGTAGGGACTTGTGATTTTTCAGTAAATTATTTGGGCAAGTATTTACATCCTTTTCCCAATTACTTAAACTAGTATCTACATCTTTTTTTTTCAAATTACAGGGTGTGATGGATAAATTGTCATCTAAATTATACAAAAATGTAAATAACACTGACATCTCATTTTCATGGATATATTTACCAAAATTACACAAAAATATCTTGAAATACTAGAGAGTACATTATTCCATAAAATTGCCATTGGCTTCAACCATGGGAAGGTAAAAAAGTATTGATGCTGGCTTTAACCTAAGAAGAAACCTCTGTGGCACAATAGATGATTCAAAAGAAATATCCACAGACACTACATCAAGATCCAAATTGCCAAGAGGACAGAGTTGCGATGATACACAAGAGGTATGAGAGGATGTAAGGAACAAAACAAGTAAAGAAGAAGCATGTAGATTAAATTTATTAGGGGAAAAAGGTAGTAAGTATTTGAGTAAGTAGTGGAAAAATAAGAAAGTTGTCTTCTGTGCAGGGGCTCTGAACATCACATCTGATCCACAAAACAAATCCCTTCAAAAATCTAAAATGCAATAGCCAAAGATGAATGTTCCTGCAAAAAAAAAAAGATGTGCCTGGGAGCCTGCACCTGTTAAAGCACAGATATAAAAACAGCAATCCTTACCAACAACACACAGTACTAGGCTGAGAGGCCAGATGTCAACACTAGTGTTCTCTCTTCACGCTGCCACCTTGGCCAACTTCCCCATCATCACTACCATGATCCCATTTTGGTTCAAAATCCAACAGAGATATTCTGCTCAATTAAGCTTCCCTAATCCACTCCAGACCTCTCACATCCTCACCACCATGAATTACAGGCCTCACTCATTGTTACCATTTCATCTCCTATTCGACTAGAATCCAATAGAGACATTTCACCTGATCAAGCTTCACAATCTACTCCGGGCCTCGTTTGTCATCACTGATGTGACCTACATCAACCCCACTAATGCATCTTACGAGGCAGTTTAGCTTCAATACATCAACCTCATCACATGACCACCAGTCCATCCAAACACCTCACTAGTGTTGATTTCAACCATGAAGAAAGGTGTATGTTAAACCTGCCAATGACATTCCATTTGGCATCACTAATCTGCTCCAGGCCTCTCCCCTGACACCAACCATGACCTTGGCCAACTAACACAACTCTGTTAACCCCCAACCCTGCACATAATTGCTTTCCTTATCACTGACAACTAAAGAGTTGTATATTAACAATTTTTGGCCACCTTTCATCCAACTATTTACATATTCTTCGCACTTGATCAATACATGTTGTTGAAATTTTAATCCATGTTTATTCTTTCACTTGAAACGTTACACTCATTATAACAAGCATTAAAATCACCAAACACAAAAATATTTGTAGGTGAATGTAGAGTCAGAGAGCCATTTTTATACAGTCAGAAATTTTGTCTAATATATTGCAACCCTGAGAAGAAGGAGAGCAATTAAGGAAAAAGAGATAACTCATAGAGTGTGTCAGGTCCATAAAAAATACATTAATAAAAAATTAATTATACTATCACTTTGTTGTGTCCATAAAATATAAATAAATAAAAATTAATTATAGCATTAAAAATAATTATAACATTAATAATAGTCATTAATTCACTTTCTAAACCAATGTGAATCAACCCCACTTTTCTCCTCTACACACATAAACACATAACTTCCTCACTATCAGACAGGCAGCCAATACATGGGTCAACAGAAATTTCAGCTCCTTTCCTTTTTCAGGCCCCAATGGTAACATTTTTCTGTTAATACTCAACAAAAATTCAAGGTAAGAAAACTCCAGACATTTCTTTCATTTTCCAACTAAATTATCTGGACACTCATTACACACATGTATAAAAAACATATGAGAAAGACTGTATACACTTTACTCATTCTTTATTTTATCATTCGGTTGGATTCCAATCCATATTTGATCCCAACTCACAATTTTACTCAGTATTACTGTCTCTCATGTCTCCAACAGCACATAACAACCAAATAATAAATAATACTTGTTTTGTTGTTTCCCCACCTTGCTGTTACTCATTTTCTATTAGTATTTTTGTGTATATAAATGTTAGGAGGTTATAATTATTTACTCAGAGTTATAACTCCCGTACAAGTGCAATGATGAATGTTGAAAGCATTTGAAAGAATTATCTGGGGATTCAAGAGACAATTTCCTTGACATTGAAAGATTTTCCAGGATATAAACAGTGAGGTAATGCATATATGTATGCTAAAGTCTTTTTGGCTAACAGGAAGATATACTGAAACAGAGAATTCATTAGAGGTGATAGAAGATTTTAAATTACTTTCACAAAGTGTGAAGATATCTGGAGACCGTTTCAAGAGAAAAGATTCTACATTGCAGAAATTAGAATGGATACTACAAATATTGGAGAAAGAAAGGTTTCACATATTTCTTTCCATTGTATCTGCCATGAGAGTGTTCTGTGTAAGAAAGAAAAAAGCCCAAACAATTATCACCATCTGTCATTGATAGAAATAAAAAATGGCCAGAACATGGCTACAACTAAATGCTCTATCCTTGATATTGAGCACTTTAACCAATAAATATAGCATAACTTAAAACTATATTTTTAGCATATCTGTCATTGATAGGAATGAAAACATGGCTACAACTAAAGCATAATGCCCACTGGAAATAGATGCAAGGACACCAACCCATGCATGATATGGTACTACAAATATTATATGACTGTTGATCAGAACAACCTCTCTAAGCACTACCAGAGTCTGAGCTCCTTACTACTAGTTGAATGTAGCAACCAGAATATTATCAACCAGGCACTCTCATAATAAAAAGTCGCAGCCACTGATCAGTTAGATCCCCAAAAAGTTAAGACAGTTAAATCATTAAGGTCATAGAAGAAAGGAATTGGTAAACCATATCCTAAACAGGAAACAAGGGATAAACCTCTACTTCTATTCAATAAACATGGAAGGAGAGCAGACCAGGCAATAGGTGAGCCTATCTACTTCTATTAACTTGTTCACAGCACAGGAGGCTGAGCAATTTTATTGAGACATCATCTCAAGGAAAATTGCTGAATAGGGCTCCAGACCACTTTCAAGCCAATGGGGAATTATTAAATTATTAATATTTCTCTGCAGGTTAACCCAGCAGTTGAAATCAAAGGAATATTAACATAAAATTAGATCATCCACTCAAGTTAAAATTATTGAAAATTTACGGCTTAAATGTACATACATACAAACACAACACATATGCATACATGTTTTACACTGAACATCGGAATAAAGATTTAGTTGTCAAATGGACCACTTAGTCTTACTATTGACATAATTTCTGTTTAAATAGATATTAGAAATCAATCAATAAATAGCAAAAACATATATATATATATATATATATATATATATATATATATATATATATATATATATATAAAATAGCATGAGATTATTACCAAAATATATACAAGACCATTTTTATCATTGTTCTTAAAAATGTTTGAAGGATAAATAATAGTGGGGAAATTGCCTATACACAAACCATTTGTCAAAAATATACAAAAATAGATATATTACAACTTGAAATTATTTATGTATATATATACAGTGTTAGGGACTACATTTTTTTTGTGTGGGGGGTGTTCTTATGGAGAGGTTTTCTAACATTCATGTAAAAGACTAAATTTCAGTTCATGGTATCAAATCTAATGTCTGGAATGGAGGCTGACATCAGCAAGCCTCATGGAAATCAACAAGAATATGTGGATTCCATGTGATAACTCAAAGAAAACACAAGTTTAACCAATTTGGGATAATATACTCAGTTTCTAGAAGTATTGCAATAAACAGTTCTTTGAAACAATTCTGGCATAGTGAAACATATAATTTCAAATAATGAAAACACTGATCTTCAGTGGTTCTGAACTAATCTGGTTATTTTTGGTTCATTGGAATCAAAATTGGAAAAAACGTATTTTGAGAAAACATCAAAGTTTAGGTGAAAAAAAAGAGATAAAAGAAAGGATTCAAAATGAAGTAAGATAAAATTAAGAACAATAAGATGGTGGTGGAGGTTTAATGGGATTAAGTTTAAATATATGTATTTTTTATGGAGCTTAAAAATCTGATTAACTATTCAGTTTTAACTTAGTATAAATTGTGATACTTCTATCAACTTAAAATCAAGTGGAAAAATTAATTTACTCTTGCTACAACAGATTTTACAGCTTGCATTTTAAGGTAAGTATGCAAAAGAGAGTCTTTAACAGATTTGCCCATCACCAAAATATCCAGTAAGATTGTATTGTAACCTAGAGAAGGTTACTTAATAGAATAAACACATGAAGGTTGGTAATGAACGATAATACTTAGGACAAGAACAACACATATAAGATTCACCAGCGGCGTATAGAAGAAGTAGTCAACCGCTAAAAATAAGTCAAGTGAATTTTACAATGAATCACCAACTGCAGGATATCTACCAACTGCCCCACACAGTCAGATGTGGCACAAGGTCAAATTTAATGTGGGGTTATCCGAGCCCATAGACTCGGTCAAAAATTCCCTGTAGACCCCATATAAAACAGGGTTGGGTAGCTGTTTCCTGAGACAAGACTCTGCCCTTTGACATTGCCTCATCTGGGGATTCTCTCTGCCTGGAGGTAGAGAGTTTGACCAGCACAGCTGGAGATGAATCTCCAATTGCAGACCAACATACAGTATTTACTACTGTATTTATGTGAATGGGAACATGCCCATTATCATCTGTACGTATGCTACAACAGATTGCAAATACAATAAATGAATGAAGCTAGCTGTTGATGATTATTTCTTAAATTAATAAAGAATTAAACAATATTACTTAATTACAACAAGTACATTTGAAGAGGAAGGCTTAATAATAATAAAAATAATGATATACAACTCAAGAGAGGAAAAAAACAAAAAATATACAAAATGAAAACACATCTAGAACAAACATTTTTAATTGATGATTTCAAAACTTAAAGAAATATGCTACTTACATATGTTTCTTATATTCACTTAGTGCAAATACCCTTGGGAAAGGTATGAATCCACCTCTTCTGCATGCAGCTATAGGTTAATTAGTAAGACTTGTATCATTAAATCATTATTATCTCAAAAAAAAATTCTTACAATCTAAAAATATTTTTTAGCTGCATAGGGTTGATAAGCCATAGAAAATTAATGAATCAATCAAGCTTGCATATGAATATATATTCAGAGCAGTCTGCAGTGGACAAAAGATTTGAGCTTTTCATTGAATTTCAACTATTCTCATCTTTTACCTAATCATTTAGACCAATATCCTCATCTTTTTTTCTAAATTTTTGAAGATTGTAATTATCAGGAAAGCAAGAAAACAGAAGGGAGTTCCACAGTTGGGAAGTGCAAGAAAAGAATCTATTAGGGTAGAAGTAGCACTTGCATTTAGCTATTTAAATAGTGAAATGATGATAGCAGCATGCTTAAATTCATGTAGTCAGGGCACTAAGGAAAAGTTTACAAGAGAAGTTGCCCTGAAAATATTTGTAGAAAAGACAGAGGAATTCATATTACATTGATGAGAAAGTGATTGAAGTCAAGATGCCTGGTCAGGATCGATTATATTGCAGATCTTTCTTTGGATTTTGTCAAGAATCTTGAGATGTACAACAGCAGCATTAGACCATATATGGCTACAGTATTCAATGATTTCTTACAATTTGCACTGATGTGTTATCTGTTGTACTATAAAGCTTTTCTAATTCTTTTTCTGTTCTTTGTGATATCAACACAAGGCTTCTTTTTCAGTTTCAAGAGAAACACTCTGTCTGACAGTTGATATTATCACAAAACACATTTCTTCATGTTTTTCTCTAATATTATTTCTCATCCTTTTTCTCTATATCTGCATATATTATTCTGCATTCATCACTTGTTGGTCACCTCTGTTTATATGTCTAGTTTTACATACCCCCAGAATACTGATGTTTAACTTTTCTATTTTGAGTTTGACATATTCCAACTTCCGACTTTAATTTATGTGTGAATTTCTGGGATGAGGAGTTATCATTATTTACACTATTTAATATGAACTATTGTCCTTGTCTTATGCACAAACACCTTTGTGAAAGGTATGAATCCATCATTTCTTCCCCCCCAACTATGGTTAAATAGTAGAACTGTTATCTGGAAAAATTATTATCTCAAAAAAAATTATTAATACAATATTCACTCACAAAAAGTAAAGAATTACTCTTACAATGCAAAATATGTTTCAGCTTTAAACTAACTATAAATGGCTGATAAACCATAAAAACAAATCTATACCACTTTAATAGAGTAGCCTGTTTCATATAAAAAAAAATCATAAATAAAAAAAATTATAAGATTGAAGAAAGACACATTTTTTTCACTGCTTTTATTGAATGACCATATTTAATCTAATAACTTTAAATATAATCTATATAACCCTTGTTGAAATCTTAAACTCTCCTCACCAAAAATGCTAAATTTAATGAAATTCAACAAAAGAAGTTTTCCTGTTCTGCCTAATTTTAACATTTGGCAATAAAAATGATGAAAATTTTCTTTTTCTTTTGTCACTGTTGACTCATTAACCTCAAGCCAGATAGGTGATATTTAACAAAGCTTTAACTAAGTTAAAACTTTATGCAGTCAGTCCTTCATAGTTTGATTTTTTTTTTTTTACTTTTAACTGCTGGTTGACAACTGAATTGGCTCCTCTGCTCCTTTTCAAAGGGGAAAAAAGGATGGTAAGCAACCTTGTAGGATGAAAGAAATGAAACTTCTTAAAGAGTGGAAAAACTTAAATGAGTAAATGGCCAGAGGTAAAAAGAGGATGGTAAGCAACCTTGTAGGATGAAAGAAATGAAACTTCTCAAAGAGTGGAAAAACTCAAATGAGTAAATGGCCAGTTCCCTAGAGGTGGTGTCTCAATAAAGTCACCATGGAGAAAGCAGTGGGAATCCACTATTCTTTCTGAGAAAAAGAAAAATTATGGCTACAAGTACTACAAAAATAACAGGAAGCAGCATGAACAGAATCAGCTCTATTGGGACAGATTCCTTGCTCAGCTGACTGTCACCCAGCTTGCTAAAAAAACAAAATTGTGATAGAAACATGGAATGTTAGAATTCTCTATCAAAATTAGCATTCAGCTTTTTTATATGAGGAAATTTATGAATAAAATAGAAGTAATAATTTAATTCCTTTAATTCAAAATAAAAATAAATTTAAAAAGGAAATAAGTGATGTTTCACTGTTATTTTTCCCACATATCTGCATAAACTGTGCCTCTTACTTTGTAAACCTCTACCTCGAGTGGCTCACGGGACTGGTACAGAGTGAACATCATTCTAAAAACATACTTGTTATTAAAATCATAATTTATTACATTATTAGTTGTTATACTAGAAATGTATTTATTTTTTTTTACATCAAATGAAATCATGCTAAAAGAATTACAGAATTCATATTCACACAAAAACATCTTTCACTGGTTGACTAAATATGAGAATGAAAATGTGAAACAGTTGTTTACATTTATAACCTTTTTGTTAACAGTGTTTACAATTCAGGCTTTGTGTTACTGTCTGTTCATTTCAACAGGTCAGGCTGAATTTAATGAACCCTAGTTGGTCTCATTAAATTTTGTTTATATAACATTATTATGAAGCGCAAAAATTTTAAGTCAAAATTTTAAGTTATAAAGTTGTAACAGAACTATATACCTTGAAAAATAGTGAATTAAAAACATTAGAAATGTTAAATTTGGGGCAAAAATTTGTTGGGCTGACTCATGCTATTAGAATGATGAATGAGAGTTTATTTATATTATTTATTTTGGGATTATTGTCTTCATCTTTGTTGTTTGTTTATTTGAATTTGCCCGAGCTCACCTGACCAACTTTTGTTCATAATACAGTGTTATGATTATAAACAGTGAATTTATTTAAGTCCATGTTTAAAGTTATGAAGTTGAAATGAAACAATATCTCTTGAATTTATCAACCTGAGTCACAAATTATTATTATCAAGAACAAGTGAAATATTGCTTGTCCATTTAAAATGGTTTTGACAGCTGGATTACTCATACTGAACCTGAGCACTCCAAGTGTTGGAGCCACTGCAAAAAAAAAAAATATATATATATATATATATATATATATATATATATATATATATATATATATATATATACATACATACATACACACACACACACACACACACACACACACACACATATAGTAGTGTAGCCATTGAGTTTGCTGCCCCTCCCCCTACAAAAATACAACCTATTTCACAGTGACTCCCTCTATATATATATATATATATATATATATATATATTAACTGTTAATAGGCCAAAAACCAAAGATGAAAAACAGAGCAACACATACCAGCAAACAAACTTTTGTCAAGGAAAATCACTATAATTTATATGATAACAACCAAGATGTGTCTTCCACACACAGCGGTACTGCAGCATTAAAAGAATACACCCTAGGTTCATTCACATTGTTACCAATGATAAAACGGCCCTGATTACCTCACTGGATAACATTTATTGTTTGACCAAGATAACAATTGCTTAACTAGATATGCCATAGTTTAAGTTGCTCAAAATCAAAAGGGTCCGTCAACTATGAGTAGGATCCTGACATTAAAACCACTTTTATTTTAATACAACCTATACAGGCTTATACAGCAGACCCAAAAGTGCTGCCATCATAAAAGTGTTGTCCTGCCATTGTTAAACAGAACACTTGTCAGTTAACTCACTATTACACATGTTAAACGTTGAAGACAGACTAGCCACAAATGTATGTGAATGACAAATGTGACCTAGTCTACATGGCAACGTAGTGTCATCTACTGTAAACTTTCTTTAAACTTAATAACTCAAAAACAAAGATTTGTGGACATATGTTTATATGGATTTTTGTCCTGGTTTTGGTGTGGGGAATCTGCCTGCAATGTTTGTAAAAGCATTTTTGATACACCTTGTGTGTGTGTGTATATATATATATATATATATATATATATATATATATATATATATATATATATATATATATTCTAAAGAAGTGATAGATTTTATTTTTCAACAATATGCAAGAAATATTATTAAAAAAAAATACGTGCTCTCTGACAGGATTCAAACATCTGTTCCCTTGGGCAGCGGAAAACCATTGTTAGAGTCTAAATTCTTTAGACACCTTGTCTACAGGAGGACACAGGTTTGAATTCTACTGGAGAATACATATTTTTCTCTCATAAGATTTATCAAATGTTCAGGCTGTTAGATGAAAATAAATAAATATGCTGTTTAATAAATAAATGGAGCATCTAGGTGCAATTGAGTTCAAAGTAGAAATGTTTGACATTAATATGTTTACTGATGAAAAACTTCACAGATAGAGCTTCCTATCCATAAAAATATCATTAATGAATCTGTAGTGAGTTTGGTTACTTAAAGAATCACTGCATTTGCTTGGTGTATAGGGATTATTATGTCGTATAGGTAAATAGGTAAGTAAAAACAAGGAATTGTATATATCCTGTCAGTCCAGTATTATTGGTGGTTTGTATCATATCGGATCCCATCTAACTCTGCAAAATGCATACTATTGATTTCACAAGTGGCTGAAATATCTCAGGAGAGATAATTAATAACTGTAAACTGCTCCCTCATATTTGTAGGTGGGGGATCTTGTGTTTCAATAGACTTCTCTGCCATATCACATTGGGCTCATGTCAGACAAATGTAGTGGTCACACCATTTGTTGGAATTCTCCAGACTGCTTGACTGCTCCTCAAACCAATACTGGGCAACTTGGACCCAATGACAGGGGGCATTACCTTTGTCAAATAATGTCTATGAATGCATGCTCTCTGACAGGATTCAAACTTCTGTTCCCTTGGGCAGCGGAAAACCATTGTTAGAGTCTAAATTCTTTAGACACCTTGTCTACAGGAGGACACAGGTTTGAATTCTACTGGAGAATACATATTTTTCTCTCATAAGATTTATCAAATGTTCAGGCTGTTAGATGAAAATAGTGCTAGATAGCAGTCACCTGTCAATGACATGTTTAGGTGGACTAGTGGACTCAACCCATGTCCTGTGAACATGCGGGTTACCCAACTAAGCTCTGTCAAAAGTGCTCGCTGGTGAAGAGGACTCTTTAAGCCTATAAATAGGCAATGATATTCTCATTCACCCTTTTTTTAACCTTATTTAGCTCTGGCTTTCAGATGTAATTGCATGTGGGTAAAGTGTCTCCCCACTAGAACATATTCATTTTTATGGTTTTCTCTCTCTTGAAGTTTGTAATCTCTCACACACGTCATGCACATACACACACACAAACAAGCACATCCTTATTATAATTTGTTTTAATGTTTTTTCCATTTTTACAATTGTCTTTACATGTAATTCCTTTTGTTAATACATGCATTGTTGTTTGTTTTATATTTATTGTTTTGTGTTAGTCACTTTTACCTGAACTCACATTGAGTCCACCAATATTGTTTGTGGGATAAATTTTCCAGAGGCCCATAAATATTTACTATCCAAGTGCTGATTCCCACAATATAATGGTGGCTAATATTTACCCAAACATACTAGCATCCCACAACAAACACTGTCCATACCATTATAAAACCAACACCAGTCTGCATGGTATCTTGTTGACAACTGGAGTCCGTGGTTTCTCTGGGTCTTTGCGATACTCAAATTTTACCATTAGCTAGAAACAAATGAAACCATGAGTAATTGGATTTTGCAGAACTGGTAATGTGTGGCATGGTTCACACATAGACAAGTTCATAAAAACTTTTAATTAAGGTTAATTTGCAATATTAACCAAAGTAAAAATAAATAAAAATTGCATACCAATGTTAATTTGAGAATGCTGAGTGAGTGTGTGTGTGTGTGTGTGTGTGTGTGTGTGTGTGTATGCAGCCAGTTTCAAATCTATTTGATTAGTCTTTCCCTTTAATTATCATAATTAGCTAAATTAAATTTACAAACTTTCTTCTTTGGTACCTAGACTTCATGAATTTAAGCACAGTATTAGAATGTTAGCAACAACTTGTCATTTTACAGTTGAAATAGCTAGATGAAACCGTATGTTCTATGCTAACAGTTTATTCTCTCACACTTCTCACTTGTGGAACTCTCTGGCTTCCTGTTTCCCAGTCAACTTTGATCTTCAAAAATTCAAATGTAATGTCAATCTTTATTTATTGTCTTCTGAATTCTTGCTCTTTTAATGTTCTCTTTACTTAATAGTGTTTTTTTTTTCATATTTTATAACACTCTAGCCCTGTGTGTCTTAGTAGCGTTATTGCCTTGCTTGGGGGTGACATAATTAAAACAAAATAAGTAAATAGAATAAATAATGGAAAAAAATATTAACACGTTCAACAAGAATATAGTCACTTCAAGAAAAACAAAAAACTAAACAGACAATTTTTTTCTATTTATATATAATTCCATTTCTTTTTTTCACATCTATGTCATTCAATTTCATTGAGGTGATATCAAAGTTTGAGTTTTTCATACACTACATATTCTAGTGTTTACGTTTTTAGACACTATATCTTATATTTTATCTGCATCTGTATTATCCAAAGTGTATCAAGAATAGTGAAAAGAATTAATTGAAAAAAATTCATTTACTCAAACACTAAAGTGGCACACAAGTGTGATGTGGTTGAGAATCACTGAGCTAAAGTGTTAAACTTAATTTAGCTACTAAAACACCTCAACTGTATGTTTTTTAATGCTATGTTTTTTCAGCACTTAAGTGATCATGACTTTTCACAAATTCCTTTTTTTTGTCGTCTATGAATTACCATGCATTCTTGAGAAAGATAGTGGTGTGGTTTCCCATTGTCTACTTTATGGTTTGGAATTCAGAGTTTTCCTTCTGTTAAAATGGTTGCTACCTAAGGTTAGAGGGACCAGTACTATTATGTTATTTAACCCATAGCTGGGGGAAGAAAAGACAGATACATACCTTTGCTAAGATAAAAAATGTACAAATGTAATAAAAGCAAAAAAAAAAAAAATCAAACAAACCTGTTTGTTTTTAATTTTTTTTAAATTATTTCTAAGTAGCTTAACAAAATATCATATAAAAATTATATGAGAAATGTATGAAATATTAAGTAAGAAACAATAACAGCTTTTGTGCAAGAAAAGGGAAAAAAGAAAACTAGAAGTCCAACTTGTGAGTTGTGTATTGTTTTGAGGTGCTTATATTTTATTTACATCTTTATTATTGTGTAATAATGTACAGTATTTTTGTTTCCTCTCTTTCTTTATAGTATCATCATCTTCGATACAATTTTTAAAACCATAAAAAAAATAAATATCCAACCTTACCCCACCCTTTTTATTTTTCAAGCACAAAACAGACTCAATCAGAGGAGAAAATAATGCATGCAGGGCAAGTTCCATTTTACATTTTTTTTTTTTTTTTTTTTAAATTAATTAACCTGCTGTACTTGCAGGTCTAAAAGATTTTCCACCGGTGCCAGTGGTCGGTGATCGAGTTTGTGTAAAAATTCAGGAATTGTGAGGAGAGGTTGAGTTTTCAAGGTTAACAGACAAACAAGCTTCTCTGCACTTGGAGGAATGACAAAATCTTTATTTCTTTCTCATTCATTCCCGTTTTGTGCTAGCTAGACTAATAAGATAGTATCCATTTAAGTTCGTATATACAACAATTAACTATCTCCCTTGACAATCCGCTTCTTGGTTTGGGGTGGAGGTGGAGATACTGTGATTTCTTTAATCAGCTGATCTGATTATAAAATCTTTTCTTCCCAACCCCCTCACCCCCACATACCTACTACTGTATTTTATAAAATAATGCCAAAAATAAGATTAGGGAGAAAAAAAAAAAAAGAAAAGAAAAATAATACAAAATAAATACATTTTTTTTTTCATACTGATTTGTTGATTAAACTCATGAAAAAAAAGTTTCTCCAAGAGACCAAGATCAACAAAGGACGGGACATGATCGTTCGTTTGTTTGTTCCTTTGAGTTTTGTTTGACTTTGACCAACTATATTTAAAAACTGTAAGTGTCGTAGACTGAAGAAGTAAAAAGAATATATTGCCATCCAGACCATTTGGGGATCTTAGGCTAATGAAATTATACTAGGGATCCCTCAGACGAAGCCACGCCTCTGACTCACCCGTACCCGTCTTGAATATTTTTTTACCCGTGATATAAGCGACATTTACATTGCAAATTCTTTATGAGAACACCTATATTTTTTATTTGTTAGTTAAAAATATTCTTTTAGAAATACCACTATATACTATTTATTCCAAATCAAATTTGCACATATTTCAACACAATCGGAGTAAAAAACAGTTTTTCATCATTAACACACACACACACAAAAGAAAATCATTGCTTTGAAAAAGCTTGAGGGGCCCCAGGTTGCAACCAATACTTGCCTCAAGGATAATCCGACCCTGACGACAAGAGAGAAAAAAATTATCTCTCATTTCTTTTTTTTTTCTTAATTTTTTCCTTGGGTTCATTTTATTAATTTTTCTTTCGTCCTGACTACGTGACGCTCTCATTGAGCCAATGTCATAAGTTCCACTGCTACGCACGTGATTCGTTTGCTCGTGGTGTTCAGCTACAGAGAAAGAACGGTAGAAAAAGGAGGAATTTGACGGCACTACACACTTACGATCCAGTAGTAGACGTCGTACTAGTATGTATGTGTGTGTGTAAGTCAATTGCGTGAGTGCGCTCTTAACTACATTTTTTTTTTTATATCTACCTACAACTCGGCACTCTCTAAACGACTTTAATGATTCCGACATTGATCTTGTTTATTTAATTCAATGGAAAAAGAACAAGATCTATGATGAAGCATTTTTCTTCGCTCTGTCTTTATATCAACGTGTGATACTTATAAAAAATATTTTCATTAGATAATTATTAATGATAAATGTCACCGATACTAGCTTTTTATTTTAACCCAAACGCTTAGCGAACACCAGCTGTTCCCTCAAGTGAAGCAATTGCGATAAGTGGTAAACATTCGTTTACTTGCAAATGTGAAATTATACCAAATTTTATGGACTACTTCCTGAACTTTTCATTCGTAAATTGGAAGAAGTTGAAAAGCGGTTCATCTTGAGAAGTTCTTACTTCTTCTTCTTCTTCTCCCCCCCTCGCCCTCTTCTACCGACACCATCACCACCAACAACAGTTAAATTGTCGATGTGAATACCAGACGATGATAAGGATCTTGGAGATATTTTTCACGGAAATATATTTCACGTCGTTAAATTATATTTCTCCTGCAGGTGGTGTAATGGGTAGAGGCTTGGAACAAAAAACAGTAGACCTGAGTTCGAATTCCTGTCAAGATCGTAGCATTTACTTTCGCACATCTCTTCCTCTCTACTGGAACTGAACTCTCTAGCAGCAGTTGCCAACCAGTATAATAGAAAGACACCTCTGAAGTAAAAACCGTATGTGGCCCTGGTGAGCACATGCTTGAACTATAACTAAGGCCTGCTCAGCATAGCTGCAGTATAAACCATGGGGTGGCTCTGTGAGTGTTAAAGAAACACAAATGAACATATTTAGAAACAAGCAACTATGCTGGAGCTGAGAAATTACACTGATTTGCAGTTTGTCTCAAATTGAAACACTTCTAATCATCATAATTACTTTACTTAGTTTTGGCACAATGGAACTAGTATGGGCCATGCAATGAGGATTGAACTTAGTTACTAGTTAACCATAATGTTTGGCAGCACTAATTGAAGCTTACTAAGCATTCTACTTCAGTGTAGGGATTAACATATTGTTATTTACTAACTTTAAGTTAGTTTTGTCATAATGCCACATGTATTTAGCACACAGTGAGGATCAAGGCTGACGGCCACATCATGTTAAAATACTGGTTCTTGTATGATCACTGAAGTTAAGCAACACTAAGCCTGGTCAGTAACTAAATGGGTAATGGCTTGGGAATATCAGGTGCTATAAGCTTGTGTTATGATAAGGGTTTGGTTGTGAAAGGAAAGGAATAACCAGGATTAAGTTTTTGAACAACATGCATTTGTTTAATATATGAGGTATCTTGTCAGAAAATTGGTGAAATGTCAATTTTGGTTGATGATCGTCAGGATGGTAATTAGGTATAAGGGTAGCACTAGGAGTTGACCGATTTCTTGGGTTGGATTGGCTGAAGTCACTGAATATAGTTACTGGTTGGGTCTGATGTATATGTTGGTGTGTCAATTTATGGTAGGGTGTGTTGGCTGCTGAGGTGATGAGGGATTGTTGTACTGGTGGGCTTGTGTTCTATGAAATGGGGTCACATGCTTGCGGAGTCAGAGTCGCTTGTGGAATTTGAATTGCTTGCTTGCAGAGTGAGAGTCGCTATGATGAGGTGACAAAGGATTGGTCATTGGTTGCCGTGGTGACAAGGGATTGGTGTAGCTGGTTGGCCTGTGTTCGATGAAATGGGGTTGCAGTGATGACTGCAAAGGGAACACCTGGAGCAAGGGATTGGTGTAGTTGGTTGGTGTTGCCATTGAAATGTTATAAATCGTAACAGTCTAGTGTCAGAAGCCTGGCAGTGTTGAAGCTGGGTAGTCAGCCACTGTAATTAACTGGGTTTGCTGAGGTAACAATGTTGGCGATGAGGAAGGCTTGCAGCCGGTGGTGTCAACTTTGAGATGATATTCTGTTGGATCCGATGTGTGAAGAGTCAGGTGATTAGTCAAGCCTGGGAGTGGTAACTGTTGTGTTGAGAGGAGTGGTCATGGCAGCAACAGTTGCAGTGCCTTGTGTGTCAGCAGGTGGCCTGATGGCCCACAACTGCTGGTGGTCATTATGGGCAGCCTGCTTTTAAGCAGATCTGGCAATCCCCAGTGGCATCTTCTTTTTTGGCGGGAATGTTTGCTATTGGCCAGTGTTGCTTTCATTGCAGGGACTTACTTCGTGGACCAGATGTGATGCTTGGAAGCTATGTGAAGAAAACAACTTTTTTATTTTGTTCTCTGCCTTCATGGTGTTTAAATCCAGCTGACATGCAGAATGAATCAGAAGATCTAATTGCAATGGAGTATAACACTTGGATTTGCAGGTGGTGTAATAGATAACAGCTTGAAATTGTTAATCGGAGAGTTGAGCTACCAATCCAATTGGGTTCATTATATTCACTTCTGTGCAAATTCTCTTAGGAAAAGTATGTTGCCACATCTTCTCCCTCAGATATAAGTTAATAAGTAAGACTTGTATCACTAAAACCATTATTATCTAAAAAAAAAATTGTGTACAAAATATTCAGATTACAGCATTAAATAACCTATAGAGGTTGATATGCCACTAAACAAAAACAGCCAACCAACCAGAATCAAACTCACTATTCAGTAATAATGGTCTGTTAACCTATACCTTCTTCCATTGTTTAGTTCTACCAGTTCAATTCTGTATTGCTACTAAATGCCACACTACTTTCATGGAGTCAAATCATCCTTATTTCCTCTGTATTCCAAATGTAAGAATAAAGTTCCATTCATTTGTTTTTTCTTAAGAAATGCTACTTTGTGGAACAGACTCCCAGGTGGAGTCTTCCCTGAACACTATAATTTTAATCTCTACGAGTCAAGTGTCAATTCTTATTGATTCTCCTTATCCTCACAATTTTCACTTCCTACCACCTCTTCTTTCACATATATCATGCACCTCATTCATCATAACCATTTTAACAGTAACATTGAGTTGCTCATGAGACTTTTATAGGATGAATATTCTCTTCACCATGAGATTGTTTTTTTATACTAATTAGAATAAAACAAACCTGATGGTGAAGAGATTAAATTATTAAAAATCTTTCATATAATATATTGCAGTTATTGTATAAATTGATTTCTGCACTTTGGCTACAGATATTTATTTACAATTTTATGTATAAATTACAATCTGATTTACTATGAACAACTATTTATGAGATTTAACGCTGAGAGGAAAGCTCATCAAATTTATAAATATAGAAGAATGAACAATCTAAATAAACTTAATAAATAATAATATACATAATACTACCTGCCAACTAAATTACAACGACAGTTGAAAAGAATTTATCTAAACTTAATATAGCATTTGCTACAACTATTTTTAAAACAGTTTTCTTCTTCTATGTGCCATATGTCACTTCTGCGCATAGGTGATTGTGCTTCTCCACAACTTTCTATCCCTTGTAGCCCTGGAGACAATACAAAACAAAATAATAACACTCTAAAACATGAAGCAATAATTTACACTATTGAATTTAATAAATGTAACAAAAATACATAGGTGAAACATCTAGGAATTTTAATTTAAGAAAATAAGAATGAAAAAGAAATCTTTTATAAAAGAGCACATTCAATTCCATGTATGTCAAATTTTACAAAGCATCACTTATATAACCTGAAAATGTCCTTTCCACTAAGTAATATATCTCTTAAATTGGCCTGTCAAAAAGAGAGAGAGAGAGAGAGATAACTTGCCAAAGCATAGACACTAATAAATCCCTTGAAGTTCAATGAAGAAGTGCAGGAGGACCTCCCCCATGTCCCCAGTCATATAAATAATAGAATCTTAAAATATTTATAAACGGTCCCTTTTTATTCAAAGTTACAAAGCCTTTCTTAGCACAATTTTCAAACTCTTTTGCATATTTTAAGGAGGAAATGATGAAAGAAAAATATGGAGTTTAATGAAGCAATTGTGTCAAAAAATACTTTTAGAAGTATTTTTCACAATGTAAACAAATGCTACTATGTATATTCTGTGAACTATCTAAAGTGTTGAAGTTAATTTAGCTGCTAAAACATCTCAACTGTATTTTTTTTAATGCCATGTTCTTTCAGCACTTAAGTGATTATGACTTTCCACAGATTGCTTATCTTTATCATCTATGAATTACCATGCATTCTTGGGAAAGTGGTGTGGTTTCCCATTGCCTTCTCTACAGTTTGGAATTCAGAGTTTTCCTTCTATTAGAATTGTTGCTACCTAATGTTAGAGAGGCCAGTGCTATTGTGTTATTTAACCCATAGCTTGGAGAGAAAAGACAGATACATACCTTTGCTCAGGTAAACATTGCAAACATAACAGTAGCAAAAAAGCTCAAACAAACCTGTTTGTTATTAATTTTTTTAAATCTATAAAAGCAGGTGTGTGTGTTTGTGTGTGTGCGTGTGTGTAACAAATGCATGGCTGCAATTTTTGACGGATTTGCACCAAAATTTACATGCACATGCTCCAAGTTAGCGGGAAGGCCATGACAAAGTTTGCATTTCCCAACTCCCATCGATAGTGGAAATAATAGATTTTTTCATGCTTCTATGGCAGTTTTCATGTAGTTTGCGGCCATTTTCTACTGGCCAGAGTGAGAGCCAATAGCTGGCTGCCACAAATAGGCAGGAAGATTCTATTGGCCAGCATGAGAGCCAACAGCTGACTGACACGAATTTGTTAGCATGCAAAAAAAATCGATAGCTGCATTCGTCTCAAATGGGAAAAATTTAAATCTTCATGGCACTTTACTCCAATTGGCTCATTCGCTTGCTTAAACTCAATGTTGATTCTGATTCCATAGAACTGGGTTGGGTGTGAAAAAGTATTTGTTGTTAACATTCCTTTTTCATTTGGTTTTTCCAGTCTGAGTCCTTTTTTAAAGCTGATCGTTTTGTGTTCATTTTGTTTAGTTCTTTTTTTTTCGTAACAGATTTAATGTTTAGTATAGAGCTTAGAAAAAATTTGCAGTGTGAGATAGGCAAGAAGTAAGGCATGTAGCAACATCAGCATGGCAAAGGGCACTCTTTTAAAGGCAAGGAAGGGCAAAAAATATTTTAAGTCAAGTGATAGCGATTGCTGTATGAATCGTACGATTTTTGAATCAAGCACAGGCAACGCTAGGCCATGCTGCTAATTATTTATAAATAGCTTAGCAAAATATCATATATATTATAAAAAATATATGTGAAATGTATGAAATATTAAGTAAGAAACAATAACAGCTTTTGTACAAGAAAGGGGAAAAAAAAGAACTAGAACTCCAAGATGTGAGTTATGTATTGGAGGTAACTATCTGGAAAGAGTTTTAACAGACAACATAGATAGAAAGATACTGAGAATACCATGGATGTAGTATGTGATCAACAAGGAAGTTTAAAGGATATTAGGAAAAAAAAGAACACTTGTACTTAGAATCAAAAAGAGGTAGTTGAAATTTCTGGAACACATAATGCAGAATAAGTGGTTGGGGAATTTGACACTCACCAGACACTCATTAACCTAATGAGCTTGTGTAAATGGATGGCAGAACAGGAACTGGAAAAGGATAGTAAGAGAACAAATATTGCTTAGAGCTACAAAGAATAGGAAGTTGTGGAGAATCATGATCACCCATGTAATGAAGGAACACTGCATATGAAAGAAGATACATAAATATATTATTTATATATTAGGTCTGTGCAAAAGTCTCAAGCACTTCATTTTTTAGATCAAGAGACCGAATAAACAGTTTGTTTTTTTTAATCATTTCACCACAAGCAAGCTGGGAATGCAACTAGTATGCAGGAGGTTACAGGGAGTGAAAGTAAGAGAAAAGACTGAGTATAGGGAGGATTAAGAAAAGGACAAAAGATTAACAGGATTCAAGAAAATAGAAGATGGTGATTGACATTGCATTTAAATTTTTGAAGATTGTAGTTATCAGGGAAGCAAGTAAATGGAAGGGAGTTTCACAGGTGGGAAGTGGGAGAAAAGAAGCTGTTGGAGTAGCTGAATGCCACAGTTGCATTTAAATATTTCAACAGTAAATCAGTGGGACCTTGATGCCAATCTAGTGGCACACTTAAATTCAGGCAGTCAGGGAAGAGCAGTTGCTGTGAAAATATTTGTAGAAAAGTGAGAGGGAAACTATGTCATGTTGGTGAGAAAGTGATTGAAGTCAAGATACCAAGTCAGGATTGATTACAATACAGATCCTTCTTTGGATTTTGTCAAGAATCTTAAGATGAACACTAGCTTAAAAACATTTTTTTAAGAACTCTGGAAACTTTTACACACATCTCATATTTATATAATATTATTAATATAATATTAATATTATTATATTTCTTATTACTCTAAACATTATTTTAGTGGATACACATATTTGAGTAGACATCCTGTTTTTTAAACAGTGAGAATTATGTCTGCACATTCAATTGACTTAATAAAACAAATGCACTCTCCTAATCATAAAAATGTTCTTATATCTTGTAATTTAGATGATAATTTTATTATTTTCATATTTATTGTTTGGTTTCTAAAGTAATAATAATAATAATAATAATAATAATAATAATAATAATAATGTGATACATTTGATGACAAACTGTTTACATCCAGTGTAAAATATATGTATGTTTATGCATGTATGTTTCTATGTACACACCTCTGATGGTCACTCCTTGTCATGGTGGATGGTCTTGTGTGGTTCAATGACTCTGAGAGTGATGCTGTTGGGAGTTCTAAACTCCTGGTTGGGCCACTCTTTGTGGCAAGGTCAAAGACAACAACCAAGACTAAACACAACCATGTTGGCATCAAATTTAGTTATCAATGCCATCATCATAAAGAAAGCAATCAGCAAAGAAGAAATTAAATTCTTGGATACACGATAAAGCTGATGATGACAGCTCTCTTGTGCATTTCAAAATCTTTGTAGGTTTGATTAGATGGTGGTTTCCCTTAAAAAGTGGGACAAAGGTTCAAACTCTGCCAGAGAGCATATATTCTTTATTAAATTTCTTGAATATGCAGGCTGCTGGTAGACATAATTCACACTGTTCAAACATTTATAAAATTTAATAAAGTATTTTTTTTTTTTTGATACTTGTTATCCAGAGTGTTTAATCTCTAGTAATATTTTTTTTTAAGCATTTCAACCCAAGCGAAGCAGGAGTGCCACTAGCACACAAGGGGTTACAGCAAGTTGGAGCAAGAGTAAAGAGGTATGATAAAGGAAAGGATGAAGAGAAGAACTGGGATCAGTATCAAGGCATCAGAAGATGTCAACTGACATTGCATTTGAATATTTGGAGATTACAGCTATCAGGGAAGCAAGTAAGAGGAACAGAATTCCACAGGCGGGAAGTGTGAAACATGAAGCTGTTGGAGTAGAAGAGATGGCTACATTTAACCGTTTTGACAATGAAAGGGTGGGACTGAGATGCCAACTTAGTAGCACATTTAAATTCATGCAGTTTGTGAACCAGCAACAGTAACTCATCGAAGCAGTTACTGTGAAAGTATTTGTAGATAAGACAGAGGGAAGCAATGGCACATCTATGAGAGAGTGACTGTAAACGAGATGCCAGATCAGGGTAATCACATTGCATATCCATCTCTAGATCTTGTTGATGACCTTAAGATGAACAGTGAGGGCTTCGGACTATATATAGCAGCAGTATTCCAGGCAAGGGCGAATGGTTGATTTGAAGGATGGACTCAGGCAAGGGCAAGGGCGAATGGTTGATTTGAAGGATGGACTCAGGCAAGGGCAAGGGCGAATGGTTGATTTGAAGGATGGACTCAGGCAAGGGCAAGGGTGAATGGTTGATTTGAAGGATGGACTCAGGCAAGAAAAACTTTCTGGCATGATACAGAGAACCAACTTTCCTTGCAGTAGATGAAACTATTTATGAAAGATAAAAATTTTGAAAAAAGATTATTTTTTCTATTTACAATGACTATCGTACAACTCCACTGAAAAACTGATGATAGCATGTTCTAAAATGCAAAGAAATATGCAGCACTTATTTCTGTTAACCATGTTACTTAGAACAATTACTTCACTACTATATGAATTAAAATCAAATATGGATTAAAATCTGATAGAATAATAGAATAAGGAACAAACAGGAAATGTTTATAAATCTAACATATTTTGCTTTTATTTAAGGTTCATCAGAAATTTTCTGAAATGACTTATGGTTTTGTTTGGTTTGTTTTACAGCATGTTAACCTCAGTGGGTTATTTAATGCTGACAACTTTTTTTCCTGGTAATATTTTGTTTTGTCAAAAATCTATTTCTGGTAATATTTTTTTCCTCAAAAATGTATAGCTGGTAATATTATTTTAAAAAATGTATTGCTGGTAATATTTTTTTTTTCAAAAACGTATTGCTGGTAAAATTTTTTTCCAAAAAAATATATTGCTGGTAATAGTTTTTTTCCTTCAAAAATTTATTTTTGGTAATAATATTTACAAAGTATTTCTGGTATTAAAACCTATTTTTACACTTCATAAGGCTTTTTACATCAGTTTCAGGGTTAACTATTTGCCCATAGCTGGGACCCTAACAGGTGCTACCACTCTGGGTCAGGGTGGGCCTGGGAACATTAGCAATTAAGAGATGGTTCCACGCTCCTCAAAACCTCCTGATCAGAAGCCTTGCTGTTGGACGTAGTTTATCATCTTATCCTGGACACAGATGTAGTTTATCATCATACCCAGGATTCTGAAAATGAGTTTATGGAAGAGAATTTTGGCATTGGTTATTTTCATCTGATGTTGTTTGCTTTTCATCTAGTGTCCAAATGAACAGACGATAATGGGTATGTCCCCATTCACATAAATACAGTAGTAAATACTGTATGTTGGTCTTCAGTTGGAGATTCATAATCCAGCTGTTCAAATCAAACTCTTCTGCTTCTTCCCCTTGAGGATCCCCACTTGAGGCATTGTCAAAGGGCTGCTTTTTTCTTTAAATTGAAAAGCTACCCAACCCTGGTTTTTTACAGGGTTTACAAGGAATTTTTTGCTAAGAAGATTTGAAATAATCCTTGGATACCCATACATTAAATCATCAGCCTTTTTTACATCTGACAAATTAATTCAATTTGCCAGACATTCTGCAGTTGAAATTCATTATGGAATTCAGTCTTTTGACTCAAATAATTCAAAAGAAGTTCTTCTATGCTTTGAACAAAAATCTTATATGTGTTGTTCTTGTCCTAAGTATTATCGTTCATTACCAACCTTTGTGTGATTATTCAGTTCAGTAATATTCTCTAGGTTACAACAATTGGTTAGGTAGATCTCACATATTTTTGTCTGGTGGTATCTTTTCATCATACAAATGTATTAATTTTTGTAAAACAATCCATTTTTATTGTTTGTGTGTTTAATTCCTGAAGATAGTAGTGGGAGTAAGACAGGAAAGTGGTGTACCTGTATGTTTGTGCATCATATTTCTAGTTGGTCTTGCAGGAGTTGGTGGTGTTGCTACATGTGCTGTTTGTTGGTTTGATGTACATGTTGAGGTATATAAAAAAACAGTCTTAGTTGGTAACAATACAAGTGACAGATTACTATGAAAAGGCACTCTTGATTATCTACAGCTAATTTGTGAAATAAGGCACTGTCTATTGTTTGTGCATCACATGGCAATAATTGTAAGTAAAATGATACACTATAACCAAATAATAGTTCTCTGAATATTGGTGCCATTCTGAAATTCTCCAATAATGACAACAGATGTGACAAGAGGCAAAAATGAGGACAACTTACTGTTGTGTATTAAATAAACAATTCCAGGTGAAATTCTCTGAAGATTAACAAATGTAAAAGACACCTGTGAAAGGCTGGAAGTAATGACAATTGAAACATTGTGATAAAGACAAGAAAACCAGTCAAGTTCAATGATAAAGGCAGTAAATTTCACTGAGATGTAAAGGATTACTGGAAGAGTTAGAAACAGGAACATTGTTAAAGAGTGAGAACAGAAGAAGAGTAATCAGAACAGCAGACAGAGATTGACATTGCATTTAAATTTTTGCAGATTAAAGTTGGCTGGAAAGCATGGTCGTTATAGTATCTGTCTATATTTCTGAAATGTAGTATTATGAAACACTATTTACATTATTCAGACTATTTTCCTCATATTTGTTGCCAGAATTGCACAACGTTTCAATGAATTGAATTTTCTTCAGTTGGTTGAAATGTCGAACTGAACCCTTATTTTGTCACTCTTTTGGGGTAACTGGAAAGTTCTGAATGCCATTTTAATGGATGTATAGAATTGTCTCCTGTTAATTCTCTTCTACAAGTTCTTTTGCCTTAACTGGGTATTGAATCACAAAATTTTGGGTCCTGTCACTGGATCTACTTTTATAACTTTAACTACTGTGCCATGTGTCCTTGAGGAGAGGATAAATGATAAACTGACATTCCATTAAGCTCTCCTACTGATAGAACAGATACCCCAGTGAATGAAAAAAGGGTTCAGTTTGACATTCCAAGCACCTGAAACCAAAGGTGATAATTCACCCTGTTTTTTATTTAATAAATATCTTATACAAAAATGAGGACACTATTATTGAATAATGTAAATTTTTGGTTGTTTTATTTTTAAAAGAAATCTGATTATTTATTCTAGCTGCCACCTGTTTTTGATTCAGACTCTAAATTTGATTGGTATTTGTCAATGCTGCTTGTGACAAAAATGTAAAAATCAAACTGTTGAAATACAATGCCAGAATATAATACTGTATCTACAATCATTACTCACATTAATTTTTAAAATAGGTAAAAAAAATAGTATTTTTCAATTTTATTCTAAAACAAATATTTTTTGGTTTTCTATAAAAGTTTTATATGCAAAAAAGCATGTCAATATTTTCATAATAAAATCGGTATTAACCAACATAATATTGGTCAAATTTTCAGGATATATTTTCAGGATACTGAAAATTAAACAAAAGACTAAATTTGTCTTCTTGGCCTCAATCTATGACAATGCTATTGAGCTGAACTGTATCATTTGTATAAAATCATTACTGGCATTAATTTTAAAAATTCCTTTACTGAAACATTAGTTTTTATATACGTTCCATATGTGTAAAAGCCTACCAATCTCATTACAGAAAATAATTAGAGGTGAAGAGTAAAAAGAAACTTTATTTTTGGTCACTCTTGTAACAACACATCTACAGTGCAATAGGGAAACTTCAGCTTTCCCCCTTTGTCCTGGAACTTAACAGAATACTAAATTTGACCTTTTTCTTTTACTGTTTACCCAATACAAGGTTCAAGGCCCTCTTAAGTTTGAGGGTTACTGAATAAGGTTATTTTAATGGTGGAAAAGGAGGATGTGCATACTATGAGAATATGTAGGATAGATATTGATTGAGATGAGCAATATTATTTATCTACAATCATTACTCACATTAATTTTTAAAATCAAAAAACTTTAGTAATTTTTCAATTTTTTTCACCTTTATTCATAAAATTTCTATAAAAGTTTTATATGCAAAAAAAACCTGTCTGCAGGTCTCATTTCAGAAAACAATACAAATGAAAAGCAAAAAACAAAGTATGTATTTAAAATGAAAACAAAACTTATTTAGAGTAAGATATCTACAAAAAAAAAACAAAAAACATTCATTTTATGAGGATCAGGTAAAAAATATAGAATCAGAAATTTGATTTAACCTCCCCTTAACTTTTGACATCTGATTTAGCAATCTCCCCTTTTGTTGCATCATAAATATACCATGAAGATTTTTACCTCTTAATTGTTGCTGTTCCCAGGTGTGTGGTAGCACCTGTTGGAGGGGAGGGGTCCTGCTATGGACAAATAGTGAAGCCCCAAACAAAACACTATGTAAATATAAAAATACATTTTTGTGATGAAGATACCAGCAATATATTTTTATATAAAAAATTATTAACAATACATATTTATAGTAAAAATAGCAACAATACATCTTTAAAGCAAAATGACCAACAATACATTTTAAAGCAAAATGACCAACAATGCATTTTATAGCAAAATGACTAACAATACATTAAATAACACATGGAAATATTGATATGCAGCTAAACAAAATCAACCAACAACCAACCAGCCATGATGATTTCAGTATTTCATACTTGTATTAGAATCATTTGCAATAACTTATTGGGGGAGGGATTCTAAGATTTAATTGTGCATCTTAAGGGATGGTCATCATATTGTAAATAAATATATGGAGGACTCTCCCATTTGTTTTTCTACATATGAGGGTTCTCAGAGCCAAACAACCAGACTACCTGCATATATGATTTGATTATAGTGGAGATGACTGATCATACTTTTTGGAAGAGCCAAATACTGTGAACAGCATTCGACAAGTTTTACACAAATGAACCTCCTCAGATTTTGATTTCAGAGTTGTCTTCCTAGACTGGTTTACACCGAAGGCTTAGTGGATATATCCATATAATAAATGTGAATGTCAATGTGTTGTCACACTTTTTCAATTAAAGGAACAAAACTTGCTAACTTTCTATAGCTCATGTTACAGAAATTTTGGATTCCCAATTTTCATTACTGTGATTGTTTTCAGCAAATTTTTTATGTGATTTTTTTGAGACAAAATTTTTTGTATGATAACAATTTTTATAACTTGGAAATAAAATTGGGACTAATCAAAATTAATTGCAAAATCCAGCAAAAATCATCCATGAAATAAAAATAATTGTTTGTATGGAAAGTAAGGACCTACACATATCAAATTTTCTTAAGTGGTGACAGAAGAATTATCGTTGAACTTTTAAAAGGTAAGCTTAGATATTAATGCAATACTTAAATGCAGCATCAATTTTGAGTTCTTCAATAGTTTAATTATAACATTACGGCAACAATATATAATTAAAAAAAATCTTTGCAAACCAGAGGACCAGTTAGCAAAAAAAGATTAAAGGTTTATAAAGAAAAAAAAAAAAGTCCCATGCAAATGAAAAACCGATTTCTAATGGCAGCGAGGAGAGCTTTTCAGAAATGCTGAGAATATGCAAAGATTTATTGACTCTAACTCCTGAACCTTTTGCAGAAGAAGCTTAAATCTGAACCAATTAATTAATTTTGAGTTTTTAATCATATATATGCAATTACAAATGTTATTTTTAGTGGATACCCAAATTTGAACCCATATAGACTATTTTTTCCAGAAATATATATATATATATATATATATATATATATATATATATATATATATATATATATATATATATATATATATATATACACTGCGTGCCAAATTATTATCGATATAACTTTTTTCTAATCTTTCAAAAACCCTCCAATCAATTCACACAAAATTTTCACACAATATTGGCAACACTGACTTGCGCAATCACTGAAATTTTTGTACTGATCTGCGCAATGTAAACAAACTGGCGCCATATTTGTTATCAGCACGGTGATTTGAGCATGCCAAATTATTAGAAAAGTGTAAGAATTTAGTGAAAAGATGGGCCATAAAAGCAGTTTAAGTGATGCTGAAAAGAAAATTATCACCTCAGAACTCTCAAAAGGTAAATCTATCCTAGAAATTTCTAAAATGATAGGGAGGTGTCATCAAACAATGAAAAAGTTCACAGCCGTTCTTACACAAGTGCGCAAAAGGGCAGATAAAGGCAAGCCGAGGGTTATTTTAAGTCGTCTCATGTCACAACTTAAACAAGAGGCCACAAAGAACCCTGGACTTACCAGTCAAGAGCTTTTCAGTCGCATTGGGGATCCTACTGTGCCTAAAAGTACTTGGTGTTGGTATCTGAGGGAAATAGCAACAACAGTCAAACTTGTATCGAAGCCTCTGTTGATGATAAATCACATTCAAAATCGATTGAAATGGGCCGAGGACAATATGAAGATTGACTTCTCTAAAGTTTTGTTCACAGACGAAACTCAAGCAACACTTGATGGGCCAGATAGATGGTGCAAAGGCTGGGTAATGAACGGACAGTATCGCCATCAGCGTTTGAGACGCCAACAAGGCGGCGGAGGCATAATGATCTGGGGTGGTATTAATGGAAAAACATTAGTGGGTCCATGGAGAGTACTAGATGGCATAAAAATGACTGCTGATGCATACATAGCGTTTATGAAGGAGCATCTTGAACCGTGGATGAAAAGGCAAAGAGTTGCCTTCAGAAGGGCCATTGTTTTTATGCAAGATAATGCTCCCTCACATGCTGCTCACAAGACTACTGAATATTTGAAAGAATTAGGCTTCGATGGACCTCAAAAAATGAAGTGACCAGCAAATTCTTCAGATTTGAACCCAATCGAAAACCTTTGGAGCATCATGAAGCAAAGACTGTACACCAACGGACAACAATTCAGGAGCAACGCTGAGTTGTGGGAAGCAATACTTGACATATCTCACGTCATTGCAGCAGATGACATCCTAGAATTAACAAATTCTATGGATCGTTGACTTCTTCAAGTAATTTCAAAACAGGGAAAGCATTAATTTGTTTAAAACTGTGCCTTTGTTTGTATCTGTTATTATTTGTTTGATTATCTTATTTATTAGCTTCTTTTGATCATAAACATTCATGTGCAACATTAATAAACATTTTGTCTGCTCAATTCTGGAAATTTTACTAAACCTTTCTAATAATTTGGCCTGCTCAAATCACCGTGCTGGTAACAAATATGGCACCAGTTTGTTTACATTGTGCAGTACGAAAATTGCAGTGATTGCGCAGGTCAATGTTGCTAAGACTTCCTGATTTTATTGGAATGGATTTAGGTCAATCCTAGCATGTGGCACCTTTGGAAAGTGCCTGAAATTCATACCACGGGTTGACCCAAACCTTGTAAGTGAAATTGGGTAGATGGAACTCTTGAGGGCTGTCAATAGCTGTGCTAGCACAAAGCCACAAGTCATCATGGCCAAGAGCTTGAGTGTACTAGCCGTGTTCAAATTGTTGATAACGCTAGGTAACCCGCTCTCTCCCAGAAACTATAGCTAAGGTTTGCTCAGCATAACTACAGTATAAACCATAGGTGAGCTCTGTGGGTATTGAGCAAACACAAATGTGCCTGAGTGATAGCCACCCTTGTTGACGGGTGTCCTTGAATATGAGTGGCCAGCCTTTATTGTTATATATATATATATATATATACACACAGTCTGTGATGGGTAAATGGTTGCCATTTTATATTTTTTATATCTTTTTATTTATATTTTCCATGTTGTTTGTTTTTGATCTTGTTGACTGCACACTATAGTAGGGTCACCATGACACAATTTGCTCCACCAGAAATTTGGAAACGGCATGCTGAACTGCTTGGCATTTGTGCCAGAAGCTCCAACACAAACATTTCAGTGTTTGGGTTTCAATATGAGGACAGTGCAGAGGATTTGGAAAGAGTTGGGTGAGTCTAATGGTGATTATATGGTGTTTGGAGTGATCACTAGTGATGGCAATGTTATGCCTCAATTTATCTTCCTACAAGGTTTCAGACACAAGATGGAGGCCTACATCAAGTGCCTTGAAGAGGTAGTGCTGCCTTTGGTCAAGAGGAATTCTACTAGAAGACCCTATGTCAGGCAACAGGATTCTGCACCATACTACACCAGCAGGATAATCCAGTCATGACTGTCAGACAATTTCTGCGACCACATAACCTCATACATCTGGCCACCTATCTCCCCAGACTACAACCAACTTGATTATTATGTTTGGGGTAAAGTTGAATGAGAGACCAACAAAATTCCATGTAACACTGAAGATGAACTGAAGGCAAGGATTATGACAGTATTCACTAACTTAAACAAGGAAACCATCCAGAAGAGTTACAGGAGATTCTGAAGTCATATGGAGACCATGGTTGAAGCCAATGGTGATTTTATTGAATAAATTTACTCTTTAGCATTTCAAGATAATTTTGCATAATTTTGGTAAATATATATTAAAATAAGTTGTCAGTGTTATTTTCATTTTTGCTTCATTTAGATGACAATTTATCTATAGCAACCTATATATATATATATATATATATATATATATATATATATATATATATATATATATATATATATATCAAATTGGACATTGAAGTCAACACCCAGTGGTGACAGTCTGTTTCATGTTAAATGCAATCGTCAAGAGCATAGCTGTCACCTATGTGTTGACTTCAATGTCCACTTTTATATTTTACATAGGGTCTATCCCTGATATTGAGCACTCAAACCCATAAATATAGCATACCTTAAAACTATTTTTTATTATATATATATATATATATATATAGTTATTGATTTAAATTGAATGTGCATGTAGTATATCAGATATTGGTTTGAAAAGAGTGATCAATGTCTCAAGTTTAAATTATGACCAAGTTTGTTTTATTCCCTTTTGCACAAATACCTCTGGGAAACCTATAACTCCATTTCTTTTCTCCTCCATCCACTAGCTATAGGATAAATAACATGACAGCCTGGGCTCTCTATCTTTGGCTGGTAACTAGTCAAGTACAAAAATTAATTCAAAACCTGCAATGACTTGAACTGGCACAACAGCCTCTCAATTCAGCAAGTGGGATGGTAACTGCTTTTTGCTAAAACAGCAAAAATGCTGTAACTAGCCAAGTCAATTTGGCATCTTATAGTCTGAACAGTCAAGGTAATAGTTATTACCACTGAGTATTTAATTTCAGATTATAAAATTTAATTTCAAATATATAAAGATTGCTCATAAGAAAGGCATAACTTCATAAGAGAAACAATACGTTATGAAGTTATTGAGTGAAGAGAACATGACATTACAAATTGTAAGAATTAAACAGAGATCATAGAGCTATCCAAAAATATATTAAAAACATTGGAAAGCTGAAAGCAAAGAAAAAAAAACTGGCTTTAAGAATGTCAAAAGAAAGAGATTTGAGAAAAATGGATTGACCAGCCTGAAAAAATCTGAAGCTAGTGTTGCAAATGTAAAGTGAGAGAAAAAATGTAGGATATTAAGAACATTGGCTAAAGATATGAAAGCAAACAAACTACCATCTTTAAGAAAACATCACAAAGAGAAATGTGCAAGTCAGTTGAAGCAGTACATGAAAAGTGATTTCACAACAGTTAATTTTAGTGATAAATGCAGATCTAAATTGGGTGTCCTGATGTTAGAGTTAGAGGTTGGGTCCATCATGGAAATTGTCAACCAACATGGCTTTAAAAGGCAATAAAGCTTTGGTGGAGTAGTATTTTGGATTGTTATTATTATAGGCTATAAAATTATAGATCCTTTCAAAGTTGATAATGGCATCAAAAGAAATGTAGAGAATTATTGCATGCTCTTAAACAAGTGGGATGAGTCATAACCAAGAAACTTTAGACTAAAGAGTGTATTAATATAAAAAAATGCTATATTTCATCAAACTAATTGGTGACCACCTTACCAAACAAGTTTGCAAAGACACCAAATTAAAGGAAAAGCTCCCAGCTTTTCCAGACTATTAATTCAATTAAAATTTGCGATCCATCATTAAAAGGTGTGTGTGTGTGTGTGTGTGTGTGTGTGTGTGTGTGTGTGTGTGTGTGTGTGTGTTTTCGTAAGATATAGAATCTGAACAAAAGTGGAGAAATCAGATGGAGTGGAATTGTTTTTATTGACTAATAAAAATAAAAAACTTTTTCCACTATGTCAGATATATATATATATATATATATATATATATATAATGAGGCAAAAGTCATGCACCATATGGGTTAATTAATTAATCATATTTTAAATGTCTAATTTATTTTAATAGGTCTTGTTGAGTGGCCACTGAGGCCACCAGATCTCACACCATTGGAATTTTTCTGTGGGGCCATTCAAAATCATTTGTTTATCAGATGTGCCCAAGAAATATTGATGAACTTAAAGAAAGAATTAAATATGAATGCAGTGAAATAACAGCGGAAGCACTCCAACAGGAATCATACACGCACAGAACTGAAATGTGTTTTGAAAAATGCGGAGGACATTTTGAACATCACTCATAATAATTAAATAATGAGTAAATAAAATTTTCATGTGTAATTATACATTTAATAAATTATTTCTATAGTGCACGACTTTTGCCTCACCCTAGATATAAGAATACAAAACAGTATTCAAGCAAAGAAAATATATGGGAAACAATAAAAACTGCTGCAAGTAATGTTAATGTTGAAAGAGTAGAAAAGTTAACAAAACCAATGGTTGAAAGACTTACTAAGGTTATAGAATGTCAAGGAGTCCATATTAACATATAAAATAATTTATTCTGGTATATAATATTAATCAAATACATGTTTCTATGAATTTCTTTTTAACTTATAAATTATGCTATAGTTTGTACTAAAACCTGAAACCTCCGAAACAAGTTATTATTAGTATTTTTAATAATGGCAAATATTGTAATCTGAAACTCACATGATATATTGCTTATAAAGTGCTCGGACAAACTACATTCCCAGGTTACACCAATTTCAACCGTCACAGTAAAGACACACCATGCCACTTACATAGTAGCAAACCACCCACCTTTCCACCATATTCCATTGGTGAGAAGTTCTACTTAAACAGCTTCTTCCTACAAGCCACTGCTCTGTGGAACCAGCTCCCAAGAGGTTGTTTCCCTATTCGCTACAATATTAACCTATTCAAGGCTAAGATTAACCATTATTTTTCCCCTCCTATCTGCACAAATTACTTCCTAATGTAACCCTCTACCTGAAGTGGCTCCTGGGACTTGTAAAGTGTGAATGTTATTGTCAAAAAAAAATTATATGAATATTTTATGAATATTAGATAAAAAAAAAACAATTTAACTTTTGAGTATGCTCAAAGGGAGATCCAGGTCTTCAACAATAGTTTTTTTATCATCAGTTCATCCATTGTGCTTTTTCATATTATCATGGACTTGTACACTATATCAGACATCTTGATGATGATGATGATGGTGGTAGTGTTATTATTAATAGTCGTACCAATATACAAGTCAGTGATAACATGAAAAATCACAATGAAAGAAGTGATGATAAAAAACAATGGTTAAAGCCCTGGATTTTCCTTTGAGCACAGTTTGGTTGCTTGAATCTAAAAGAAGTGCCATAAAATACAGTACTTGTCTTAACCAAGGCATGCCAGTAAAATTGTTGGCAGGACCAAGATGGAAATTGTCAGAGTTACTGTTGCCAATTCATTTGTTGATTTCAAAGGCTGAGTTTGGGGTGCACACAAGCAGCACAATTTCCTGAGCACTTTACAAAACTGGTTTAGAAAAACAGGGTCACTCAAAAGAAGATGTTGCTAAAAAATAAACACACCCAGATAAGAAACTCATTTTTTTCACAAAAGCACATTTTTCTTTCTCTCTTAAAGAAGTTTTAAAATATTTCTGTTGTATTCATTTAGTTTTTGTATCTATCTTTTATCATGAAAATATAGTTAGATGAAAAATTCTTCTATTGCACAGTTTGTGAATAGCATGCAATTTTGTAAGTTTTTCAACTTGTGAAATTGTAAGCTATTTGTAAATCTTTCTGAAGTGGATAAAATATTGCTTCAGGAACTTCCTATTGATGACAAAAATGCCTGGATGTAAGATTGAATTTATCTTTAAAAATTACTTTTACTCAAAATTGACAAATAAAAGAAATTACACGCACTCATTTTAGACAATAAATTGGGATTCTACTGTATTTTAGGAGGCACAGTGAAGTAATGGATAGCGGCTTGGATTGAGGAATTGGAGAGCCAAGTTCGAATTCCAGTTAAATCCATTACATTCACTTACATGCTAATACCCTTGAGAAAGTATCCTCTTCTCCCCCCAACTATGGGTAAATAGCAGGACAGACCGGGTTCTATAGCCTTGGATGGCAACTGGTCTACTACAGAAAGAAATGGCAACGTACTGCAGGAAAAAATCTACCTCATCAGTTATATATCAAAAGATACATGATCACATAAGCATGTATCACACATGGCACATAACTGAATGACTGTATTTATTAAGGTGTTTTAGCCTTCAGGGTACAAAATTATCCAAGTAAATAAATTGTGTCAACAAGTTTCACCATTTCACCTGCCATATATTTTCGCCTACACTTAGTGTCACCTATTTTTTTTTTTACTAATGTTCACCCAATCAAGGCCCAGTAGTCACTCAAGGTAGAGAATTACTGCATGGTGTAGCATAAGCACAAGAAAGGGTAAGATGTGTAATTCTTGGGGCTATGCAGAAATGATAATAGCTAACTCTAGAATTGAAAAGGTCAAGATTTAATTAGTGAATAACGTTTCAGAGCTCAGTTGGAGACTTTAGAAGTGTAAAGTTTAAGTAGGCTTTAGAAGGAACCAGAAACCTAATTCCAAACAGGAAATAAGGTATAAACCTCTACTCCTGTTCAAAAGACTAGGGAAGAATGTGAACTGGGTGATAGGTGTACCTATCTACTCCTATTGGTAGAGAAGGAAAATAATAATTAGTGAATAAAATTTCAGAGTTCAGTCTGAGACATTAGAAGTATAGAGTTGAAGTAGACTTTAGAAAGAATTGGAAACCCAATCCTAAAGAGGAAACATGGGATAAACCTCTAACCCTGTTCAAAAGACCGGGAAAGAGTGTGAATAGTTATTTTCCTTTTTGATGAGAGTCACTGTAAAAATATTGCCTCCTATTTTATTATGTTGGACCCCAGTATCAAATGTAGATGTTGGTAGTATGACAGTAGAGATTATGCCTTTCCACCAATAGCCCAACATTTTTTTTTGCTTTGATACAGATAACAGTTGAGTGGCAGTCTGGATAATGACTTCTGACATGAAAGTGCATGCAAAGCTGATGATGAATCATTAAATTCTTTCATTTGGAAAAAAATGCATTTAGTGACATTCATAAATGTTTACAGAGACCAAACAGTGGATGTGAGCACACTTGAGTCATAGGTAATGCATTTCAGCATTTTTCCAGGTAGTCTTGCACATAAAAAAATTAAATTTACTTGTACAATTTTGTACTGTGAAGGCAGATGAAAATCTTAACCAGTGGTTGTGACTATATGGAAAAATTGTGTTTTGTAATTGAAAGGTTGCTCTATTGTTGTGCTCCCTGTATCTGTGGAAATGAATTGGAGGCATTATTTTCCTAAGCATATCTCATCTGTCTTTCTTAGTCTGTTCACTTTTTTTGCTTTTTTTAAATAATTTCACACCAAGCAAGGCAATAAAGCCACTAAGATAAAAAGGGTTATTTTAGTGTGAGAGAATATAAGGACAAAAAACACTATTAAGCGGGGAGAACAATAAAAGAACAGGAATAAAGAAAACAAAAGATAACAATTGCCATTCCATTTAAATTTTTGAAGATCAAAGTTGACTAGGAAGTGAAAAGCTGGAAGAGAGTTCCACAAGTGAGAAGAAACTGTTAGCATAGAACTTATGATTATATCTAGCCATTTCAATTGTAAAATGATGAGTCCTTGCCACCAATCTAGTACTGCACTTAAATTCATAAAGTCTAGGCACCATAGAGGAAAGTTCATCAGAATAATTATCATTAAAGTATTTATAGAAAAGACACAGGGAAACTACACCAGTGGGAAAGTGACTGAAATCAAGATGCCAGGTTAGGACCAATGTCAATGCAGATTCTTCTTTGGATTTTATCAAGAATATCTAAATATATAGCAGAAGCACAAGACCAGATGTAGCAGCAATATTCAAAGCAAGGTTGAATGTTAGACTTATAAATATGTAAGATCAGATTCTGTGAGAAAAGTTGTCTAGCATGACACAGTGAGCTAAATTTCCTAGTAGCATACATAGCAATTGATTCAGTATAATCTTTCCACTTCATGTCAACAGAAAATGTTAGCCCAAGAAGGTGCAATGAACCACTGTCCTGGAGGTTAGCATCAATCATATTGATGGACATCAAAAAGGGTTCTCTCATATGATTAAAAGAGAGCAATTTCATTTTGGAATCATTAAAATTAACATGCCATTCCTTGCTCTGGTTAACAACAGATTGTAGTTCATTTTTTAGATCAGTTGCCAATTTGTCCTTATCAAACTTATCAGACTTACTATTAAAACAGGAGTAAATAGTTGTGATTAAATCAGCATTAATACCAAGTTGAGAACTGATGACAACATTGATAAAAATTAAGAACAATGTAGGTACATGAATAGGACACCCTGAGGGACACCTGCATACATGCAAAAAGATCAAGAAGAGTGACCATTCAAACAAATTTTATTTTCACAATTTGATAAGGAAAACTGAATCAATTCAAAAATTTATCCAAAAATATAAACTTTAACTTGTGAAGTATATCAGTATGCCAAACCCTGTCAAATGCCTTCAAGATGTCCAAAGTAACAGCCTAAGCTTCACCATCATTAAAGCTTGATAGATTCTTTCAGCAATAAATCTTAATACTTCAGCATTTGAGCTAGAGAAGCAAAAGCCATAATCCTTAGCTGAAAGAACACTCTATGACATGAGATGCTTAGCCAATTATGAATTGATTAGGGATTTTAGAACTCTACCAAAATGAGGTAGAAGGACAATAGGCTGATAAAAGGATTAGATGGTTTAACTGGAACTACAGAAGAGGATTTCCAACAATCAGGAAAACAGGAGCAGTAAGCCATTTATTGTAATGTTTAGAGAGAACAGGAGCCAGTTTGGGAGCACATTTCTTAAGGAATATTGTAGAGTTACCATCAAGTCCCCATGCTTTGTGGGGATCCATTTTAAAGATGATAGCAGAAAAGGATGATATTATATGCATATCACTCAATAGAGATTCAGTTCTAAGTGGAAAGTCAGGCAAAGGTACTCCAGATGAGTCAAGTGTAGAATTGGGAGAGAATTTATAAGCAAAACACCTTGTTATATTCTGTGCTAATAGGAATATGGAATAGACAAACATGGTGGATAAATAGTAACAGGTTTATTGTAGAAACCAGTACAACAAGCAAGGAGGTAATAGTTATGTGCAGAGTTGTTGCAAGTTAGTACAGTTGTGTGTGTGCTGCTATCAGAAGGCCGCTAGTTCTCGTAGATCCCAGCTTGACTCTCTCATCCAATGTCCTCACGGATACTTATAGGCAGTTACCACCTATAGTGCCATCACTCATGGGTGTGGCAGGTTATTCCATCACATCACACCTCAAATTGAGTGAAGAGAGGAGGGATAGAAGACTTACTCTTATTTAAAACACTATTACAGAGCTACCAGTAGTTATATGAACCAAACTTGTTAGAGGCTATACATTGCCTCATTCTATCAGCAAACCAACACTTAGCCTCTGTGAGGACATATTTACAATCATTTTTATAACCAGATACAAATAGGTGTCTGTTGTGATCAGAACTATCATGCTGGTACACCTGGAAAAAGTGATTCCTGTGGACTGTAGCACTTGAACAGGCTGGTATGAATCAGAGAAGATTGTGGTTTTAATCTATCTATCTATCTAGCTGTCTGTCTAAATCCAGAAAATGTTCATTGCTGACAGAAATGCAGAAGCATGCAGAACCAATGGGGGTGAGTATATGGAAAAATAGTTTTGTAGCTGAAAACATACTCTTCCCACAGTATTGTTGCACTTCTTGCATCTGTTGTAGTTTCCATAGAAATAAATAGTTGCTCCTTCAAAAGACAAAACTGAAAAAAGACTGCCTATACAAGTGTGAAGCCACCTTATTAAATAGCACAATGAAGTTGCTATAACAAAATGACCCAAAACCTTAGTTTGCCTTTGAGCACAGTTTTTCCTGAGGGTGAAACACCATGTAATAAAGTTTTTGTTAAAAATCTGGCTGTTCAAGCAAAATTGTTGTTGGACAAAACATGTATGAGAGTGTTGCCATTCTATTTGCAACTTTGAAAGAGCTGCAGACTTCAGTTGTTGAGATTGAAGTTAAAGTATACACAAGTACAATTTCCTGAGCACTTCACAAAACTCATTTGGAATGACAGGGTGACTCAAAAGAAGACATTGCTAAAAATGAATAAATAACCAGATAAATACACACAGGCAAGAAAGACTTTTGCAAATTGTTTGAATATTATGATGTATATGGATATTGTTTTATTAATCTGTATGTGTTTATCACATACATTGATATTATTTTATCATATTCATGTGTATATGTTTGTGTTGGCTGGCTGCTCATATCTGAGTATGCCTGTTTACTAGAGCAGCTAGCCAATCCCTGTTGCAGAGGCCTGCTCAGGCATATTTGTGTCTATTCAGCACCCACAGAGCCGACCTGTAGTTTATATTGCAACTATACTGAGCGGACCTTAGTTACAGTTTCTGGGAGAGAGTACATTATCTGATGTGATCAACAATCTGAAGAAGGCAAACCCTCAGTCATGATAAGTTGCAACTTCATGCTAGCACAACCATCAACTTCTCCTAAAGGGTTCTGTCTATCCAGTTTCACTCATGAGGCTTAGGTTAGCTCCTAGTATGGTTTTCAGGCACTTTCCAAAAGTGCCACATACTGGGATCACCTGCACAGGCTGATGACATCAACAAGTCACCTTCCTGAAAAATCAACCATTATGAGATTCGAACACAGGTCTTATCATATTGAACCACTCAGCCATGTACCCATATGTGTAGATATTTATGACATATATGAGTATGGTTTAATCATATTGATATGTTTATTTTTATATTATTTATGTACATTGTTTTATTGTATTAATAGGTATATGTTTATCATGTACAGTGTAACCCGGATATAAGAGAGTTGTCGGGACCGGAGAAGAAGTCTCTTATATCTGGGTTTCTCTTATATCCGGGTTTGGTCTATTTTATATACATTAACACAGGCACTAATTTGGGACCAGAGAAAATCTCTCTTATATCTGGGTTACACTGTATATGAATATTGTTTCACTATATCAATATATATATATCTATATGTGTGTGTGTGTGTGCTATGACTGGACATTAGTTTTACACTGGCTGTAAAAGTGAACTTCTTCTACGTGCTGTGTCCCTTCAGAATGTGGGCCTTCATAGCTCTCTACAATTTCCTGTCTATTGTAGCTCTTAGCAGTGTCTGTCATTTTGCTATCTCTCATAATCCTTGTTCTGCCAGTCATTTACACAAGTTTGTTAAGTTGGTTATTCTCTTCTTTTCTCTGTCCCTCTTGCTTTCAATCTGTCTTGTGAGTATCAAATTTTTCAAGCTTTCTTTTCTCATTATGTGCCCTGGAAATTTAAACTCTTTCTGATTCTAAGTATAAGTATCCTTTTTGTTTCCATTTTCTCTAAAACACATATTCAGTCCATATTATTCTCAGCATCCTTCTGTAGAATCACGTTTCTGCTACCTCATGTTTTTGCTTCATCTGGGAGGAGATTATCCAGCATTCACTGCCATACAGAAAGTCAGATAATACATAACAAACAGCCCAGTACTCTTTTCTTTGTTTCTAATGAAATTTTCCTGTTTCTTAATACTTTGCTTAACTTTTAGAAGGTATTTTTCACTATTCAAATATTCCTTTGGATTTCATTGTCACATTTTTCACTATTTCAATATTCCTTTGGATTTCATTGTTACATTTTCCATTCTCTGTTAAAACACTTCCTAGATATTTAGATTTTTATATTTGCTGGATTTTTGTGTTTTCCAATTTGTAGTTTGCATCTTGGGTTGTTCCTTTTGCAGACAACAATACATTCTCTCTTCATATAATTGATGGTTAGTCCTTTCTTCTTGCTTTCCTTTACTACCTTCAGGAGGAGTGTCTGTAGTTTACTTTCTGTCTCTGCTATCAACACTGTGTCATCTGCATATGTTATATTGTTAAGATTGTGAATGCCAACAATGAATCCTGGTAATCTCAGAATCGCCTCACCGTAAAGTTTGAATAAGTCCGGTGAGAAGATGCTTCCTTGTCTTACATCCCTTATAATAATAATAATATTCATAATACCTGTTAAGAAAGCAAAATTAAATACTGATGAAAGATTGTTAAAAGCTGTCCAAGGAGAGATTTAAAAAAATGTTGATATTTTGTCAGATTCTGATAATAGGTTGGGCTGAAAACTTTTCACCATTACCTTGTACATCTTATATATTCATTAAGAGAGTGTGTATAAAACCTTTCAAATTATTAGATTAAAACACTTATCAGCTTATCCACATTTTCTAAATCTCCTTTATTAATTCCATATCCTTTCAGAATGTAGGTGATCATGACTTGCTACAGATTCCTTTTCTTTATTATCTGAGGATTACCATGCATTCTTGGGAATGATAGTGGTCTGGTTTCCCATTGTCTTCTCCATGGCTTGAATTTTTTTTCTCCTATAGTGGTTCCCACATAAAACTAGAGAACCCAGTCTACTATTTAACCCAAGGATATGAATTCATGCCTTTCCCAAGAACATTAGTATGAATGTGAAGGCAACAGACTAGCCTAGAATTTGAACTTTCTCTACCCATTTCAAATGTTGAAAGATATTAATTTGTTACCATATTCATATCACTGAGCAATATTTTTAGCACAAAAGCCTGAATCTATAAAATTAAACATAATACAGAACAATAATAATCAGTAATGTTTGCATTATTTCCAGACTACTGACAATCACTTTACTGTTGATTTCCAATGTATTTCTATAATAAAATAATTGACAAATGATTTGCTATGTTTTCTATAGTAAGATCATTATGATTGATCTTACTATAGTAAAAGCATTTTAAATAATTAGTAACAATCTTACTTTATGCAGAAGCTTATGTTTAATCACCAATTCTTGTTCAATCACCCAAGTTAAGCAACATTGAGTCTGGTCAGTACCTCAGTACCTAGATGGGTGACCACCTGGAAATATCAGATGCTGTAAGCTTGGATATGTGGGTGGTGTAATGCATAATGGCTTGGAATTGTTAATTGGAAAATTGAGTTCCAATTTGAGCTGGGTTCGTTATGCAAATACTCTTGGGAAAGGTATGAATCTACCTTTTCTCCCCACAGTTAATTAGTATCACGGAATCATTATTCCATTAACTAAAATTCTTAAAATCTAAAATTATTTTTATTATTTCTACAAATGGTTGATAAACTGTAGAAAACAAATCAATCAATCAAATACTGATTAGCTACTGAGGCACGTCTTTTAAATTTATTGACATTCTTTAGATTATAAATGTATACAAACTAGCGTGACCTCAAAGTGAGGGATCAGTTTATATAATAATTGTAATATAGAATTGATCCCCACTTTAAATCTACATTGTAATTTCTTTTTTATTTATTAAATTTTGATTAGGTATGAACTCACCTCTTCTCCCCACAACTATAGGTTAATTAGTAACACTTGTATCACTAAATCATTATTATAATCTTAAAAATTCTTACAATCTAAAATTATTTTCTGGCTTTAAATAACCTGCAAGGTGTTGATAAGCTGTAGAAAATGAATGAATGATTCAATCATTTTATATATATTATGGCACTGCAAATATTATATTATTATGTCTGTATTAATTGCTGATTCCTAACAATCACATTTTTCTTATTTCCAGTACATTTTCATAGTAAAATAATTACCTTTGCTTTTCTAAAGTAAAATTATTTACAGTGCTTTCTATAGTAAGATCATTAGCAATGATCTTACTTTATCCATATTATAGCCCTGTTCTGTCAATAACACTTATTAATTCCTGATTATTTTCAATTACGTTTTTTCCTTATTTTCAACATACAATATACAGATTCAGGGCCAAAACTCCATGACATATTTTACATTAAAAATAGCAAAATTTTCAACTTTTAACCCTACATCATTTTTATTAATATAGGAAATGATGAATCAAAGGTGAGTAGTAGGTATGAGATTCATTTATTAGATTGAATGAAAATTTGGATATTTTTTGTTTAATACATCCCACTTGTGATATAAAAAGCTACATTAGCAGTTAGTTGTTAATAATAATAATAATAATAATACTTGAAGTCCATGAGAAATGGTACTGCCATAAGCCAGAGATGGTGATCAAGAATGACTAAATCATTATCTTGTGGGATTTCAACATATAAATAGACCATGTTCTTTAGGTCACCAAAAGGCATCACGATCATTGGCAAAGAAACAAGAAAATGTCCACTTATTGACCTATCTTGCATCTGGTGACCATACTATCAAGGTTAAAGAAATTGACAAGCTCAGGAATTACACTGACCTTTGCTTCCGATTAAGATTGCCTGAATGTGGGGTATTCAGGCCACTGTTGTCCCATTTGTCATTGAGACATTAGAATCTATACCACTGAACTTAAATTTCTACATTGAAAAAATCAGAATAAAGCTAAGTTTCCCATTGTTTCAAAAGTCTGCACTCCTTGGTGCTGCAAATATTATTCTGTGAAAAGTACTTCTTTGTTTGTATGACTTGAAGGAGAGTACCTATAATGTAAAATATCCACTTGAAAAGGAAAACTATGTGAAAGATAATAATAATACAATGATGCTACACTAGCCATAGCTCTTATTGTACGTTTGTTATGGTGAATTAAGATGGTAATGGTAATAGTAATATTAGCTATTTCCCTATGAGGGAACATTTGGCCAGTACTGTTTTCAGTTGAAATTTATAAAATCTTTCTCTTAAAACAATTGTTTTTTAGGAAAACAGGTTTCTCAAGTCCAATAGCTTTTGCAGTAGGGTAAAATGCACATTAGGGTACAAAGCTGGAATGTTCTATACAAAAGATAAAAAAAGGCAATCCAAAGACTGAATGATACACAAAAGATGTACATAATATGCATGAGTACAACATTTTTGCAATCAAGTTTCCTTGTATCAATATGGGAACCACAAACCATCATACATGGTTAACAGATCGTCTTTCATAGCAGAATTCTTCATCTTTGGCTCCTGTCAAATATATTCAGGTTTAGGTTTACACTGGCTTCTAGAATTGTCTTAGGCATTGGTAATGTTAAAAGTAATATTAACCATTTCTCTACAAGGAAATATTTGGCATTCATTGACTGAGCAGCCATTACTGTTTATAGTTGAAATTTATAAAATCTTTGTCTTAAAACAATTTTTCAGGAAAAAAGTCCAGTAGCTGTTATCACTCTTTCCAGTGTTGATGGGAGTTTCCTAACTTTTCTTTCAAGTAATGTGATATGTCAACATCTTGATTATGTCATTATTTTCTCTTTGAGTTACATGTGACATCTATTGTAGTTGTTGCCACTGTTGGTAGTCCTCAGGTAATGTGGTTTCTCTTATCTGGTACAGTTCTTTATTTGTGATTCTGTAGCACCAGCCTACAATGTTCTTTGAACATTGTAGACTGGTGCTAAAAAACATTTGACTCTCAGGCTTCACTAGTTCAAAGCCTATTTTAACCACTGAGCAGTTGTATACAGCTGACAGTTTAGATATTTCTGAACAGGTTTGGCGTTATTCATGACATTCATATGAAATTCTTAATCCAACATATGAAAAATAGGAAAAAGAAAACTATAATTGTATATTTTTGTGGGTTTGGTTAAAAGAGATTGGTGACAATGTAGATCAACAACAAGGGCACACTATAAACAAAATGACAAGAGATGCTCAGTTAGATATAAAACCAAAAGAATTTTATTAAAATAAAGGAAAGAAAATTTTAATAAATACTAGGGATGCACAAATTTGGTGGCTTGTGCACCCAGAAAAGGGGTAAATAATTTTCTGGACAAGTAACTTATCTATATCCATAAAGTAGAAGATGTCTGTGTGTCAGTCTGTGTGTGTATCTGTTTGTGTGTGTACATGCTATTTATGCACATCCACATTTCTTGACTGATTTTTATTTTGCCAATGGTAGGTCAAGATCAACTTTTCAATCCTCAGCACCCCACCCCCGGGTTTGGCAGGAAGATTGATAAAACTGAAGGTGGGTATGACTTTTTACAAAAACCAAGGCAAAGTTACACATGAACAAAATTTTTACTGGATGAGCTGATGTTCTTTGCACTTAATGCAAAACATAGCTCAGGTTTATGTAGAGTGCTTGATAGTTTTCCTACGATATTGGCTTCACACAAAAAAATTGCAAAAAACTGAAAAAATCAGGTTTTTTGTACAATAAAAAGGTTTCAGTGAGGTCAAACCCAGTTAAAAGGGTAATGTGAATGTTCTTAATAATTCTTGTGATTTGATGTGAATTGTCAAAGTTCATGCCAGAATCTGTTTGTGCCTTCAGAGTTCATAGTCTTCAATGTAGAGTGTCATTTTGAGAACAGTACTTGTTCTCTGATGGGGAAATGTCTATTTTGTTACAATAGTCAGGGTGAAAATAAGACTTTATTCTGTCATGAAAACAAAAATTTGGTTGTCAAGACTTCATTGAGGAGAGGTTTTGCAGTTGCTTCTTTGAGTCCTATGCTTAGTCAGTTTTTCAGATGTTTTTAGATGACAAAGCATCTTCCACTGTCTGAAGTCTCATCTTCTACTCCTCAGCATCGTATCTCTTACTCCCTGTGATGATTATATTGCAGGGATTTTTATAGCCAAAGGTCAGCTTCAATTTACCTAAAAAATATTAGTGGTCAACACAAGCATTTCATATTTCAACCGGCTTGAATAGCCATTGGTTAAAAAATCACATTTATCAAAATTTATTGTAGTAGAAAACACACTTCTGTTATTCTTTTCCTTTCCTTCACCTTCAATTAACCCACCCCTTCCCCCACTACTTGGTTAAGGTTTCAGTACATTATTTTATTACCTTCATCCTTTACTCACAAACTACTGAACTGAAATTTACTCAAAATGAAAAAGAAAAATTTTAATGCATGAGGCTATTTAAGAACATGTCTCAAGTTTTCAGATTGAGGTTTTGGTTTTGTAACAATTTGTGGTGTTGGGTGAAACTATCTCTGGCACAATCTATTCTGTATTCAATATCTTTTCTCTTATTCTAAGTTAGTTATAATTAGTTAAATTAGTTATAATTGATCCATATGCCACAGTATCTGAAGTGTTTAGTATTTAATAATTGAAAACCTTGAACTTGATGGGCTACAGTAAATAACCCCTTCAGTGATCTTGTTTTGCTTGTCACTGACTATAACCAGTTGGGCATGTGCGTCTTTGTTCATGAACAGGAGTAAAGAAGGAGCATAATGTCTGGATGTCAAGAATTTTTTTTTTTCAAAGTTTAAAGGATAAGGCAGCCAATGCAATTTGGGAGTCACATCATTTTCCTTTTGAAATAGCTAGCTGTAGCCATAAGTCCTATGCTAACAGCAAAGCTGGTGCAAAGGTTTTGTGTTTCCCACCCCTGAATCTATGATAGAGATGCCCCCACTCTACTACATGTCAATCTTCATATGGTAGTATTCTTATAGAATACAAATTTTACTGTAACCTAGTTATGTACAATAATGGAATATAGGTGAACAATTCATTTAGGAAAAATTGGAAATAAATACAATATATCTAAATATAAATTAGAGACATGTCATAATAGACACTATTTACATTATTCGAACTATTGTCCTCATCTTTGTCTTACTCAGGAGAGGTATCTGTAAAGTGTCAATGTAACAACTACCCTGGGTACATGGCAGCAACCCCAAAAAACTGGGGTAGGTGGGTACGATAGGAGGACAAATACACTCAGAAAACAGTCTGCCTGCCTTATGTGAAGGGGTTATAAGAGAAAATACAAAGGATCTGTGGTCCATATAACATCAGGACAACCTTCAAAAGCTGGACGACACTTTGCAGATATCTCTCCCGAATAAGACACCCCCCCCCCATAGAGGAGAACATGAGTAAAGACTGTGTGTATGCTATCCCGAGCAGCTGCAGAAAGAAATATGAAAGGGAGACAGGCCACCCCCTTAAGGTAAGGCTTCGAGAACATCAGAAAGCTGTAACACGAGGGCATGGCTGACCACATATGGAGAGAGAAGGGTGATCACCGCCCCCTGTGGGATCAGGTTGAGATCATACAAAAGGAACACCATTGGAAAATTTGTAAACTTAAGGAATCAGCACATATGCTAGGCCACAAAAATCTCCTGAGCTGATCAAGCATAGAAATGAATACAATATGGGAACCAGTAATAAGGAGTGCCAGAGAAAATTGATGATAACTGCAAAAATTGCAATATGAGCATTGGTAAAAAAATGATGTTGAAGACATTAGGTTTATAATACCGAGAAATTCATACACAGATGTCCTCAAGGACACATAGCACAGTGGATAAAGGCGTTGGTTAGATCCAGTGACAGGACCCAAAGCGTGTGTGTTCAATACCTGGCGGTGGAGAACTTGGACAGGGGAATTAACAGGAGATAACTGATAACTGACATCCATTAAACATGGCACGTGGAACTAGAACAGTCTACCCCAGTAGTTCAGTTCTGTAGAATATTGGTTGACTTGCAAGTGGTCTGATACACAAGTTTGACATTCCAACCATCAGAAGAAGGCCAGAACGTTGTAATAAATATGGTGACAATAAAGAAGAGGACAATAGTCCGAATAATGTAAATACCTCATCTCAATAGATCATTCCATCTTAAATAAATCAACAGAGTTTTGTGGTACTTCTTAACATCAACTTTTGAATTGAATAATTTTAACTTTTATAAGTAAAATAATATTAGTATAGTATTATAAGTGAATTTTATTTGTTTTTTTTTCAAGAGTTATCAAAATAAATTCATGAGTTTGGAAAAAAAAACAAAACGGAATGATGTCAAAATCCATGAAAATTTTCCATCCTTTAATAGTCAGTTATACTTAGTTTAATATCTAACATAATATAAATGTAGGCAACAAATAGCAATTGCTTATGTAGCAATGATAAGATAGTGAGGGTCACAGATCACTGCCCAGGACCCCCAATTAAGCTTGGTCTTCTCCCTGGTCAGGGGGTTCAGGGTTAATACGCACTGGCCCTGGCTAACAGTTTCTTCCCTTGTAATTCTCACTTGTGGGACTTTCTTCCAGCATCTTGCTTTCCAGTCAACTTTGATCTTTAAAATTTTAAATGCAATGTCAATTGTTATCTTTTGTTTTCTTAATTCCTGCTTTTTTTTTTTTATTGTTCTCTCTCCTTAATAATGTTTTTTCTTTTTTTCATTTTCTTTCACCCTCAGTAACCCCTTGTATCTTAGTGGCTTTATTGCTTTGCTTGTGAGTGAAATGATCAAAAAGACAAAAGAACAAAACATTTAGATTCTTGGGAACAATTTCAATCAGAAACCCTGTTTGTAGGCTGGGTTACCTAACCTGAAGGTTATTTACATTGTTTGGAATGTTTTCCTCATCTTTATTGCTATATTGACGACATTTCGGATGTTGTACTCTGGCCTTCTTCAGGGGATAAGAATTTCAAACTGAACCCTTCATATGTCAATAAAGATGAGGACAACAGTCTGAACAATGTAAATAATGTAAGTAATTACAATACCTCATCTCAGAAATATAGACAGTAACCTGAAGGTATTTGTAACTGGGTCCCACCTGCAAGGTTCTGCATTACTATTATTAAAACCTGTCACTATATCATATTTGGCTGTGATGCATTTGTCTGGTATATCCTATTCAGACAAGGTGCCATGATGGTGATTTTCTAAGTGTAGCTTAGATGTGTCACAAGGCCAAAAGTATGGGACACTCAGTGAGGATTGAACTCACTGTTCAGTTGTAATTGATTTAGCAAGACAAGCTTGTTAACTATTACACCATGTCGAGGTACCCAGACTTTTTGTCATAATGGGTTTATTGGGCTTCATATATTTGTTGGTTTGCTGCTACCTCACTCAATAATAATAATAATAATAATAATAAAAATAGCTATTTACGTTTATATTGTATTTCATTATTTAGCTATCATATTGGATATGGCTTGGGGATCATTGCAAATCATTTATGTAGATCAAAAAGAGGGTTTGTCCGAAGAGTGACTCCTATGTTGACCTCTAGGGCTCCGGAGAACTGGCCATTGATAATTACCTTCAAGGACCTACCTGTTAGGAAGGATTTTATGATTGAGAAGACCCTTCCAGTGATTCCATAACTGGAGAGCTTGTGTAGTAAGCCTTTGTGCCACACCTTGTCAAATGCCTTTGAGATATCTAGTGCTATGGTCTTTGATGTGTGTTTGTTGTCAAGAGCTTCACTGATTCTGTGCGTGATAGCCGCTAGGACATCAGCAGTGGATCAGGCTGACTGAAACTCATACTGCTCACCACTGGAGATTTTGTTCTTTTCTCGTTGCTTGACAACATTCTTATTGGTTATGGCTTCAAATAGCTTGTTGATGATACTGAGGGGTCTGTACTGGGAGAGGGAAGATTGCACGCCTGCATTCTTGAAAACTGGGCATATGCTTGACACTTTCTATGGATTTGGGAAGAATTTCTCCTTGATATTATTATTAAATTACAAACTGTAATAGAAATTGTTTCATTCTTCAGGTGAGTACAGTGATATTGCCTAACAAAAATACGGCTATGATGTATTGTTTTTTGATGTGTTAAGTTACAGTATGAGTAAACCATCTTCGAATATAAATCACATTAGAGATTAATAATAAATTGGATACATGTGGTATTTTTTTTTAAAGGGAAATTAACCTCCAATTTATAAAAGCCTTTAAAATGGTTCTCATTTAAAAAAAATTAACCAATGCTAATTGATGGTCAACAGGCAAATATAGTAATACAGCAAGAACCCCTTGATTAGTGTGACTAATGTGTACATTAAAAGATACGCATTAACTGAGAATGCACTAATTGGGGGATTCCTGTATGGGCGATTCATAATCACCTCTGAAAATTTAATTTTTTTTCTTTACTGAACAAGATCCTATGAAAGAAAATTTCTGATTTAACACTAGATATTTTTGTTTTGTTACAAAAATTAATTAAAAAAATGTATTGCTAATTTTCCTCAGTTCTCTCTCTCTCTCTTTTTTTTTTTTAAAGATAATGTGATAAAATCAATTTAATTTTGGTGTAAATTGAAGAGATTAAATTGTAAAAACTAGCATGATCATTTTCCTTTGAAAATGAATTTAAAATATTTTGATTAATAAATTAGAAGATTTTTGCTTAAAGCTCATAGAAAGCATTATGTTTTTAGTCACCTTAATTAACAACAAATAAATAAACTAAAAAAAATTGCTTACCAGTGATTTTTTATTCTTATTTATTTATTTCACACTTGTTTTAGCCCATCCCAAAGTTTTTTTTCCCTCTGTTTAGTGACTTCTGGGTGAAAGGTTTTTTTGATGTTAAAGATTTAAAATAAACAAAAATTTAAAATAAAATTCCAATATAAGTCAGTTATGTGTCATGCGTGATACACGCTTAGGCGATCATGTATCTTTTGGTACATATCTGACGAGGCAGATTTTTTCTGTTCCTATCTATTTATCTATCTATCAGTCAGTTATGTGCCATGCATGGTACACGCTTAGGCGATCATGTATCTTTCGATACATGACTGTCAAGACAGATTTTTTTCCAGCAGTAAGTTGGCGTTTCTTTCTGCAGTATCCAAAGCTAAGTCTGTCCTATATTTACCCATAGAAGAGAAGAAGAGGATTCATACCTTTCCCAAGGGTATCAGCACGTAAGTGACTGTAATGGATTCGATCGGAATTCGAACTCGACTCCCCGATTCCTCAATCCGAACCGCTATCCATTTTACTCCACCCTTCCTCCTTCATAAGAAGAATTAATCAACATTGCGTATCCCAGACTAAATCGTTAAAAAAAAAAAATTAATAAAAATAAATATAAAAAAAGACCATCAAACAAAAATGAGATTAATTTTCAAATTCAGTCACCAAAATAATGTTTATTTAGTTTTTAAAATCAATTTCTGGTATTTAGAAGAAGAGGTGTCAACAACTCACTTCAGACATAATGAATTCGTGCACACACGCTAATTCAAACAAATAATAGACAGATAGTATAATAGTAATACTTTTCATAATTTACCTCCCGCACCCTGAGGAAAAAGTGTCACAAAACACACCTTTTCCTTCTATACAATTTTCTTTTCTTTCAACGCGGGAGGAGAGGTTCTTTCTCTTTTTCGCATTAATAATTAGGGACTTCAAAATGACCTCTTGCTGTGTTGAACGCTCCCCTCCCGTTTTAGTACCATTCTTCTTCCTTTCACAAACCAGCCTGACTACTTTTAACTTATGTACTTAGTAGTAGTAATAGCTGAATAGAAGAAGACGAAGAAGAAAAGAGGATTGTTGATATGAACCACTCCACTCCAACTGAGCTTACTCAACCGAGCATTCTGTTGAATGAACTTTTAACTCATGTCTGTGCACGCATGCGCGCGCGGACACACACGCACACACACCTAAATACACAATGAAGAATAATACATACGCATACGTACATCGCATATAACTGAAACACAGATATACAGGCATACAAACCAAAATACACACTCACCATTGCCAGCACTACTAAATTTGAAACTGACTTTACTAATTATTCCTACCCTAAGTTAGCCCAGCTAATTTTAAAAAGTAGTCCCAAAAGCCCCAAGTAAATAGTAAAATTCAAAATTTAATTAGGGTTTGGCTTGCAGAAGTTTCTCTCTCTCTCTCTCTCTCTCTCACTCACACACACACACACACACACACACACACACACACACACGCACTCTCTAGGTCGGGATGGAAACTTTTCAGCGCTTTATCAAGCTGATCGGACATGAAAACGATACAGTTGTTTCAATCCTCACAAGTTGCCACAAATTTGTAATTTTGATGCTCTAGTCTAGGTGGTAATTGTCAAACGGTTGTATTAGCTGATCATGTATAGATTTTTGATCCATTGTAATCTTTTCTTTCTTTTTCTTGTTTGTTTTATTAATCATTTATTAAAGGACTTAAAGCTTAAACTAAACTTTAAAGCAGCCATTTTAAAACTTTTTTTTGGTAAACACACAAAAAGCTAAAAAAGAAACCTCTTATGTCCAGTTTGTGCCTGTGTTTTTAATGCTTTATCTTCTGTGTGCCATATCCCTTCAGGACGTGTCCTGCTGTTTTCCTCTATCATTTTTGCTCTCATTATGCCCTGTGGGAGTTAAGTTTTCCAAGCCCTCCTTCCTCGTTATGTGTCCAAGAAATCCCAACTGTCTCTTTCAGATTCTGAATATGTGTTCTTTTTGTTAGCATTTTCTTTAAGTCTCTCTTGTTGCTTACTCATTCTGTCCATAGAATTCTTAGTATCCTTCTGTAGAACCACATTTCTGCAGTTATATAAAAAAGAAAAAAATAATCACCTGATATTGTTTTATACTTCTCTTTCTATATTTCGAGAAGAGTACACTATTAATGATTAGTACCAAATAGAACAGGATCTATTAGTAGCAAATAGAACAGTACCTATTAGTATCAAATAGAACAGAATTTATAAGTACCAAATAAAATAGGGTGTATTAGTATCAAATAGAGTAGAGTCTATTAATACAAAATAGGATGTATTAGTACCAAATAGAACGGAGTATTAGTACCAACTAAAATAGTGTCAATTAGTACCAAATAGAACAGGGTCTATTAATATGAATTCAAATAGGATTTATTAGTAAGTAACAAATAGAACAGCATCCATTAGTACCAAAATGGTAACTTAAAGCATACAGTCATTCCCCAAGCTTCAATGGGGTGTCATTTTGACCACTTTGTCATAAATCAATTCTGACATTAGTTAATTACTAAGAAAATGCTGCCTTTTGTTGTGTTATTTTTCAGCCTTGTCTTACAAGTGTTTTTTTTTCTCTTTTTTACTGATGGTCAGAAAATATTAAAAAAAAAAACATTAGAAATGTTAATGACAACTACATGTGACATCTGAATATATTATAATAGTAAAGAAGAAAAATAATTTTAACATACAGTACAAAGAAAAAAGTTGCAAAATTAAGCCAACAATGAAGACATTTTAAAGACAAAAAATCTCAAGATTTTACATTGGACATTGCTTTTATATCACTATGGTCTTTAATCACTTGCCTTGCAAATAAACTAAATCATGATATAAATAAAAATTAGAATTATATTAAAGAATAGAATTTCTTTGCATTTGTTTTCTTTACTTTTCATTTTTTTCTTCTTATTCTTTATAGCAGTCAAGTCTTTGACATGATTTTTCCTTTAAAGATAAAGATAGAAGCTTATTTAATAATTTTACCTCTTAATTTAATTCTTTTGATACATGACTTACGAGGCAGATTTTTTTTTTCCCACAGTAGGTTGCCATCTCTTTCTACGGTAGACCATCCAAGGCTATAGAACCCGATCTGTCCTGATATTTACCCATAGCTGGGGAGAGAAGAGGATTCATATCTTTCCCAAGGGTATCAGCACATAAGTGAATATATTTGGTTTAGTAGATCTTTCTCTCTCTTTCATCCTGGATATTACGAAAAACTAGCAAGGACTCTGATTGGCAGGTTTTGAGGAGCGTGGAACTACCTATTAATTGCTGTTGCTCCCAGGTTCACCCTGACCTGGGGTGGTAACACCTATTAGGGTCCCAGCTATGGACAAATGGTTAACCCCAATATTAGGGTCAAAACAATATGAAAGTATGAAACTTTTTATAGTAAAAATACCAGCAATACATTTTCATAGTAAAAAAATTTAGCAGCAATATATTTTTGTAAAAAAATATTACTTGCAATACATTTTTGAAAATAAACCAAAATATTACCAGCAATATATATTTGTAAAAATAAATTACTAATGCTTCCAAGAAAATTAAATTTTGGCATTAAATGACCTATGAGGAGTCAATATACTGCTAAACAAATGAACCTCTCTCTCTCTCACACACACACACAAACACACGCACACACAAATACACACACATAGAGTTATAGCAAATTATACAAGTAAATGAATTTATTAATTGCAAGAAATTAGGAAAATTGCATAGCATCAAACCTTCAAATGGAAAAAGGTCATGCAAAGCAAAAACAAATCAAATAAAAAGCAATGTATCAACAGGTTGATCTTCATTATCTGTTAATAAGATATTCCATTGTTATGGTAACATAACTGAATTCTATTTGAGTTCATTAAATTCACTTATGTACTAATACCCTTGGGAAAAGTATGGATCCAACTTTTCTCACCCCAGCTATGGGTAAATAGTCAGACAGACTGGGTTCTATAGCCATGGGTGGCAACTGATCCAGAACGAAAACTCTGAATTCAAAACTGTATGTACTACCCCTGGCAAAGCACATACTATGCAGCTAAGGAAAGGATCATTCACATTGACTCAAAAAAATTTTCCCTATTTTTTATGAGCAAATCATTTTCCCTCAGCAATGCCCTTTCTATGTACATTGACCTTTTTAATAAATGACAAATAAAAGTCAATTTTTATTTTCTCTTATATGCAAAGCATCTCTTTTTATAAATTTATAATAATGTCAGTGGTGAAATTATTATTATAATGTTTGCTCAGCTTTTTTTGGTTGATGGCACCAGGAGTGTTTAGCTTTAACTTTAAAATGATGGCATTTGAATGTAACTGCTTTTATATCAGCACAGATTTTTACAAACTTTGGTCAAAATTGGTTATTTTTGTTTATTGATTCTGAATTTGAAGATGTAAGAAAATAAGCAACATCATTGGAATATTATGTATTTTTATTTTAAGAAAGTTAAAAATGTGACTCAAAGGCAAATTAAGATTTATAACTTTTATAAAGATACTGTGAATGATCAAGGGTATCAAAAACGGTTTACAAAATTCTATACTGGAGATTTACTAAACAATATTGAATGTACAAGTTGAGATTAACAGACTTTATTATTTGGCAGATCTTCTGGCTTGCAATAATGAGATCTAGTCTCTTGGCTTGAACTGGGGGATCTGAAATGTTACATAGAATTTTAGAGTTTTAATTCCACTACATTAAAATGTAGTATCAAGAATTAACACTAAAAAATGTATTAGCAACTTATGCAGGCATGACTACATACTCACATGTATATATATATATATATATATATATATATATATATATGGTGATGGACTCTCCCATCATATTTGACGTATGAGGGTCAAGCAGCTCAGTTCTTAGGAACCGACAGCCAGACACCAGCACATGTGATTTGATTATAAAGGGTGAATTTTTTGTGCAGAAGCGGATATGTAATATGGTTGGCCCTGCCTTTTGGAGTCTCGTCTACAGTCACTTTCTCACAGATGCACCGTCGCCTCCCTCTGTCTGTTCTACAAATACTTTCATGGAAATTGCTCTGAGGAACTGCATTAGCTGGTTCCCAAAACTTCATGAGTTCAAGCGCCCTTGAGGCTGGCATCCCGCTCTCACCCCTTCACTGTCGAAACTCATAAATGTAGCCGTCTCTTCTACTCTAATAGCTTCATGTCTCGCACCTCTCGCCTGTGGAACTCTCTTCCCTTTTCCTGTTTCCCTGAGAGTTATAATCTCCAGCTATTCAAGTGTAATGTCAATGGACATCTCCAGTTGCCTTAATCTATCTACTACCCTCATCCTTTCTTCTATCACTCCTATCTGATCTTCCTATTTTCTGTAACTTAACCCATGCCCTAGTGGCTCCCCGCCTTGCTTGGGGTGAAATGCTTAAAAAAAAAAAAAAAAAAAAAGAACCAACCACTATTTTTTGAAGGGTCAATTACAGAGACCTGGTGCACTATGTGCCACAAGGTCCCCAAACTACCCTCCGCAGGTTTTGAATTCAGAGTTGTCCTTCTAGACCAGTTGCCATCCAAGGCTACAGAACCCAATCTGTCTTGCTATTTAGCCATAGCTGGAGGGAGAAGAAGAGGATTCATACCTTTCCTAAGGGTTTTAGTATGTATCAGGTCATTCCATAAGTTCTGTCTGAATTTTACCTTTTTTTAAAATGAACGAAATTCAAAGAGTATTTTATAATGTCTAATGGAGCTGAACATTATGTTTATGTTTAGGTGCATTTAAACTGATCAAATTTTATTTCAGAGAACAATAAAATTAAATTTTGTTTCATTAAAACCCTGCTAACATGGAAGTACCCAAGAATCATTTGAGGCACATAATGCTTTATGAGTTCAAGAAAGGAAACTCAGCAGCCGAAGCGGCTAGAAACATTCACTCAGTTTATGGAGAGGAATGTGTGAATGAAAGAAATTGCAGAAGATGGTTTGCAAAATTCAGAGGTGGAGATTTCACCCTTGAAGATGAAGATCGAACCGGACGTCCAGTTGAGTTTGATGAAAAGCTTCTTGAAGCAGCCCTTGAAGAAAATCCTGCTTTATCAGTTGAGGAATTGGCAGTGGTTCTCAGTTCAAACCATACAACTGTTCATCGTCATCTTCAACAACTTGGAAAAGTTCCTAAACTTGGAAAATGGGTGCCTCATGAATTGTCTGAAAACAACCTCAAATCCCGAGTTGACATCTGCTCTTCTCTCCATTCTCGCCAACTTGTTTCACCTTTTTTGGATAGACTTGTGACTGGCGACGAAAAATGGATCTTTTATTGAAATGTTAAGCGTCGTAGACAGTGGCTTGGTAAAGGGGAAGGACCCCAGCCACAGCTGAGAAGGGAACTTCATGGGCAAAAGGTTCTTCTTTCAATCTGGTGGGATCGCCAAGGAATAATCCACTTTGAATTCTTACCACCTAATGCAACAATTAATGCTCAAATATACTGTCAGCAATTAGAGCATTTGAACCAAGCTTTCAGAAAAAAAAGACCTGCTCTAGTGAATTGAAAAGAGATGATGTTTCATCAGGACAATGCGTGACTCCACACAGCAAGAATCATGTCACAAAAGATTGAAGAACTTGGTTGGGAGAAAATTCCTCATTCACCTTATTCTCTCGATCTTGCTCCTTCAGACTACCATTTGTTTCGTAGCTTACAGAATCATTTGGAAGAAACAGCTTTTGTAACACAGGAAGAGGTTAAAACTGACATTTGTGAGTTCTTCAAATCCAAGCCCAAAGAATTTTACAGTAATGGAATTAGTAAGCTTGTTAATAGATGGAAGGAAATCATAGATAATCAGGGAAAATACATTGATTGAATCTGTAATTAAATGTAACATTTGGTCACTTGTTTTCTTTATTCAAAATTTGGACAGAACTTATGGGATGACCTGATAAGTGAATGTAATGGATTCAACTGAAATGTATGTGTATGTTAAAGGTTTTACCTTCAAGGCTGGCATCCTGCTCTCACCCTTTCACTGTCAAAATCCTAAATGTTTTATTTCTTCTCTCCAATAGCTTTATGTATCTTAACCTCTCGCCTGTGGAACTCCCTTCCCTATTCCAGTTTCCCTGAGAGCTATAATCTCCAGCTATTCGAATGTAATGTCAATTGACATCTTGCCTTGATCTATCCACTATCCTTCTCCTCATCTTTTCCTCTATCACTCCTATCTGATCTTGCTCCAATTTTTCTGTAACCCCTTGTGTCCTAGTGGCTTCTCGCCTTGCTTTAAAAAAATATATATATATATATATATATATATATAAACACACACACACACAGGCTGAGGCAAGTATTAAGATAAAATTAAAAATTAAATCAATGAAGGCAGGAAAGAAAAAAAATTGGGAATAGGGTGACATAGAAAAGTGATAAAAACAATAAAGAACGAACAGACAACAAAGAATAATTTAGATACAAGAAAGTTACATAAAATATATACACAAAATTGTTCATTTCAACGATGATGACAGGCAAAAGTCAACCAGTAGGTGACTTGAATGTATCAGATTAAGAAAGGCTTGGTGATGCCAACATTCGAGACAGGAGGAGGGGAGGGTATTTTAACTGAGGGAGAATGGTACTGGGAATTGCCATATTCAAACAATCCATTTTTTTTTGTTGACCTGTTTACATTTTTAAAAATTTATGGAAAGTATCAAATTTGTTGAGAAAACCATCAAGCCAAATTTCCTCATTCAGTTACCTGCACACACAGAGGGTGGACTCACATTAAAATGTCATATCAAGATATCACAAATATCTAAAATAATTTTTTTTTTTTCATTAAATTTTATAAAAGTAAAAAGTGGGGGTCCAGTTTGCCATGTAAATTCATTGTAAATTGATCCACCTATGCAAACCAAAATAAATATCTTCATACAAAATGTAAAAATTAATTTTCTTATCAATACAGATTAAGTACAAATACCTAAAAAAATCAAATCACAAATACCTAAAAGCACAAATACCTAAAATCACAAATACCTAAAAAATTTTTTATTAAATCTTATGAAAGTTAATAGGAGGTCCAAGATTGTTTTTCTCCTGACACCACTATTATTTTAACTACCTTCACTCCTCAGCAATGTTTATTATTTTAAAAATCTTGTAAGACACACTAGATCAAGTTTGTTTGTCCCAGCATCTCCTTTTCCAACTGGTGGCGGGGGGCCTCAAAATTATCTGAGTGCTGAACCTCAGAAATTTTCTCCCCGGTACTGGCTTCATTTATCATAATATGAAAAAGAAATTGAAAAAAATATGTTATTTCTAGTCACAATACCTTTTGTATAACTTCACCATATCCAGTAATATAATTTATATTATTTTTATTGATTTTATGATAATATTCAATAATATTCTATCATAACTGATTTGAATAAATATTTGAATAGAAATAAACTTGAGAATAATGCACATTATACATGAGTGATAACCAACCTACTCAAAACATCCAAATCCAGTGATGAAAATCATGTGTACCAGCTTGGTTTAGTTGCTTTGATGTGCAGTTTTCGCTTAAGTGAAAAAACATAAAAGAAACCTACTGGTCCATATTTCTGTGTGTGATTAGCTACTTAAATATATGGGAAATGTCTGTTTTTGAAAATAAAAATGTGGAATGAGATAAAATAAAACTGAGATAGATATTTTATAATTAATATTTCTCTATCATAAACACTTAATGAATTATTTAAAATATATTAAACTTATTAAACTATTTATTGTTGTCTTTTTAATCAAACTAAAAAACTATCTATCTGTCTGTTTGTCCATCTGTCAGTTTATCAATATATCTGTGTGTCTGTGTCTCTATATCCAGCTGTCTGTTTATCTATCTATCTATCTATCTATCTATCTATCTATCTATCTATCTATCTATCTAGCTATCTATCAGTCTGTTTATCTGTCTGTCTTTCTGTCTGCCTGTATTTAATATTTCTCTACCATAAAAACTTAATGAATTATTTAAAACATATTAAACTTATTAATTAAAACTTATTAAACTATTTATTGTTGTTTTTTAATTAAACTAAAAAAAATTATCTATCTATTTATTTGTTTGTCTGTTTGTTCATCTGTCAGTTTATCAGTCTATCTGTGTCTCTATGTCCAGTAATCTATCTATCTATCTATCTATCTATCTATCTATCTATCTATCTATCTATCTATCTATCAGGCTGTTTGTCTGTCTTTCTATCTGTCTGTCTGTATTTAATATTTCTCTATCATAAAAGTTTAATGAATTATTTAAAACATATTAAACTCATTAATTAAGACTTATTAAACCGGTGTTTCAATGTGATATGACTGTGATCCACTCAAAACAATAGGGAAATTTACAGATAAGATTCAGTTTATGGGGATATGTGGGGAAGATAATGTTTGACCCCAGATTTGAACAGGTTGAGTGCAGTGAGCAGGGAAGCATCCTCCTGGATGTCAGTTCCACAAAGCAGCATTTCATGAGAAGCTTCTGCTCAAATGGAACTTACATCTCAGCAATGGAATACAAAGTGAATGAGAACAGTTCACTACAATGTGCATAGCCATGAAGGTTAGAACTGGTGGGACTATGTAAGTAATGTATTTTGTCTGAACACTTTCCATGAAAATCATGATAGAGCACAAGAAAATAATGAATTTATACTTTACAAACTTGTTGCTAGATTTGGTTAGAAATTTCTGTAAAAAAAAAGTTGCATTTATAACGTAATTTTTAACAGAGTAGATAGGTTCACCGATCGTCCTGTTCACACTCCTCTCCAATCCTTTGAACTGAAGTAGATATTTATCCCTTGTTTCTTGTTTAGGATTGGCTCAAATAAATATTCTAAAGTTTTTTCCTTTTCTAAATTTGCCGATGACACCTTATAAAATCTTGGTGACATTATTTTTAGAAAATTGGGGTGGTAAAAAACTCTTAAATCCTCACCTCGAGTGGATCTTGGGCCTTGTACAGGATGAACATTCTTGTTAAAAAAATGTGCTGTGGTACATTAGGAAAGGCCAGCTGTCCTCTTAAATTCAAATTTGAAGAATACAAGAAGGCTATAACCAATATTGGATGGGATGGAGTGGCATGGCAGACTAGGGAATGCACTATTGTCTGTGAGATAAAGTCAAGATAATTGACAGAGAGCATCTTTGTAAAGTGGGGAAGCTGAAGTGGGTGTTGGCCTGTCAACTAGTTGGAAAATCATGTTGTTTTCTTTGCTTTGCAAAGTTGGTGTTGGTGAGCTCCCCTCTATATATTGGTAACTCTCTTGAGTAAAGAAGTATCAATCTTGGTTTTTCATCAGGATTACACTTGATGAAAGCTGAAGAATGGATTGGCAAAAATGTGGTTAATAACTGAAACTCTAATTTCTGTCTAAATTTCTAGTATGAGAATTTATGTCTGAATCATATTGAAACACCAGTTGCCATACTGTCATCAAAGCTAAGCAACATCAAGCCTGGTTAGTACCTAGATGGGTGACCAATTAGGAATACCAGGTGCTGTGAGCTTGGATCTGCAGGTGGTGTAATGGATAACAGGTTGGAATTATTAATCAGAGAGCTGAATTCCAATTCTAGTTGGATTTGTTATATTCACTTATGGACAAATACCCTGGGAAAGGTATGAATCCACCTCTTCTCCCCACAGCTATGGGTTAATTAGTAAGACTTGCATCACTAATGCATTATTATCGCAAAAAAAATTCTTACTATCTAAAAATATTTTCTGCCTTTAAACAACTTGCAACGGGTTGATAAGCTATAGAAAACAAACCAGTCAATCAATTTGTTGTTATTATCACAATGTTTTACTTCAAATGCTCTCCACCTTTCATTTAAAGGGTAATCAAGTTAATGACAAACACCTGAAGAAATTTTTGAATAAAAGACAACCAAAATGTTATTCTAATAACAACAAAATGAGGACATTAGTCTGAATGTAAGTAAATTAAATACTGTTTTTTATTTTTAACTATGAAATAGAATATAATTTATTTAGGAAAATCAATTAGATAGTTTTTCATAGTCATATCAAGAAATGTCTTCTACAAGTTTTGAAAACACTTTGAAAACATGGAACTATTCAGAAGAGATTTCAATAACCTCTCCCCCCACAAAAAAAAAAACACCATCAAAATAGAGTTAACCTTCAGTTTTAATGATTCTTTGAAATCTCTGCCTGAATTTCTGGGATGAGGTCTTATCATTATTTACATTATTTACAGTCAAACTAATTTCTTCATCTTTGTTATCATTAACCCAATATTTTAGTCTTTGTTGCCTCTGTGTCTATTGATTCTGGTTTCCCTAAAAAGGTCTGGGGAGCACAGTGTCTCAAACATTGTGATAACGACAAAGATGAGGACATTAGTCTGACTGTAAAAAATGTAAATAATGATAACTCCACATCCCAGAAATTTAGAAAATTTATGATGTAATGAATATGCATACACTTGGGTTCCCCCTCACAGTAATATGATTGGCTGGTGTCAGCCATAAATACAGACTGATGTGGAGGTACAGGACTCCTGTTGGCTACGCCTATTGTCGTCGCCTATTGCCTACGCCTACTGCCTACCACTACGACAAGGACCAGTCCATTACGGTTACCTGCTAGATTGTCCTACCCGGTTACAGTAGTCAGCAACCACCTTGCTACTTTGAACAAATATATCCCTTTCTGGGACATATCAATTTAGTAAATTGCTGTTTTGTTTAATTAAAGCAACATTTTTTAAATTGCAACTATGATCAGATTCATTATTGTGAGCAACTAATATTGGATATGTTAATGACTATTCTCAAAGTTATATAGAGAAATAGTTAACTTAGTAAATTTTCTTTTTTTTGTTCTTATCATTATTTTTACTTTTATCTGAAAAAGAAGCATCTTTCTTTCTTTTTATATGCCATGTCCTTTCAGAATGTAGGTGATCATGGCTATCCACCTCCATCTATCCCTTGCAGCTATCAACAAATTCCTTCCCTCTGCTTCCTCACCCAGACCATGTTCTGGCATCCACTTGCTTAAGCCCACCAGGTATGCCACACATTGTTTTCCCTTGTCTCTCTTTCCCTCTATTTGATCCATAAGTATCAGATTCTCCAGACCCTCCTTCCTCTTTATGTTTCCCAGAAACTTCAGCTTCTTCTTCCTGATGTTAAATATAAGCTTCCTCCTTGTTTGCAACCTCTCTAAGACCTCATCATTGCTCACATGCTTGGTCCATGATATCCTTAGCATCTGTCTGTAGAACCACATCTCTGTCACCTTGAGTCTCTTCTTCATCTTTGAGGAAATTGTCCAACATTCACTTCCGTAAAGAAGGACAGATGTCACATAACAGCTCAGTATTCTTTTCTTTGTTACCAAAGAAATCCTCCTGTCTTGCAGTATTCTGCCCAGCTTTTAGAATGTGTCCTTGGCCATCCCAATACATCTACGGATCTCATTGTTGCACTTTTCGTCCTCTGTCCAGATGCTTCCCAGATATTTAATGCTTGATTCTGAAATAAAACTTGCCTCTGGGCTACACACTGGCAGACTAGCTCACAAAGAAAGAACTGTTTCATGAGATTTTCAGCAACAATTTATGTGAATTTCCCCAGATTATTTATAAATATCAATACTAATAAAATATGTGTTCATCAACTGTATTTTAAGTAATGATACCATATACACTTGTGAATAAGCTGACTTCATAGTGCAACTTCTGATTTTTTTGGCATGAATTTTAATGCCTCCAGAAAAAAATTTACCTGTGTATAATGCAATTGGTCACTGAAAATGCATGATCTTTAATCTCTTCAAAAAAAATTATCTGTGTATAGTGCGACATCCTATTTTTTGCACAAAAAGCTGATCATCAAAACTCACACTATACTCAAGTATTTATAGTATGAATCATCTTTTTATTTAGAGTAAACCCCTTTTAATTATTTCTATATTTGATAATCAAAACAGTTCTTGAAATTTTCAGAAATAAACCCAAAGAGCCTCATTGAATCTATTATAGCACTCATTCCTCTGTTTGTGTGAAGTTAATTCATTCAGTATCCTGTTAATTTAATTAATTGCAGGTATAGAATGACATATACAAAATTGAAATAGCAAAACAAGTTCAAATTCTAGATGAAGCAGTGTGAATTCACTTCATACTAATTGTTGTAAAGTTGTATATGATAGGTTTTTTAATACGAAAATTCACCCTCCTCCACAAAAGGTTCAATATTCACTCAAGATAGAGTGATAGGAGAAAATTCAAGGTTCACTCGGTGAGAATGGAACATCACTAGTTTGGTTTTTGAGGGATTGAATGTCACCAGCCAGTTTTTCCCTACTGAGCTGTTAGAGCTAAGTCAGAGGAAAGATCAGCTTCCAGGCTATAATAGGGGAGTTCTGAATGAAGCAAGTGATCTACTACAGTGTTAAGTCTGTGATAAATATTGTAGTAGTGGTTATGGTGAACTAAGACTGCAGATTATTCAGGGCTGGCTGTTCAGTTTTTTGCTGAAATTTTTCTGTCTTTGATTATCATAAATGTGAAACACTTATATGGCCAAATTGTTAAAACATATATATATATAAATCATGTTAAAATACACTCAGAAGTACTAAAAATAAGAACTAGACAAGATATTCCTAGACATGGGCAGTGGAATGGGAACAGTCTATCCCCATAGATTAAATAAAGTGTTCAATTCAGAATTCCCTGTACATTACTTAGATCAACATACACCTGATGAAGGTTGGAGGGCACAATGACCAAAATGTTGTGAATAGCAACAACAACAAAGATGAGGACAATAGTCTGTGTGTAAATAGTGTAAATAAAGATAACTAGAGATTCAGACAGAGGATATCATCATATCAGATTTTTGAACAGTAGAACCGTTTCAGTAGCTGACATAGGTAAATATACCCATAGGACATCAAGTTTAGATTATTTTCTGAACTTCCCAGGATAGCAGTGTAGGTGAAGCTTTCAGCATTGTAAAGTAGTTCATTTAATATCCCTCTACTTTAATCGATCGGTGCAGGCAGGAAGAAGGGTATGTAAAATATATATCATTCTTCCGCTAGTAGGGATACAGAAGGTGATTATCTCTCTTTGATGGAGATAAGGGACATGGGTTGTGTGATGGCCAGTGGTCAGTCAGTAAGCTTATTGGTGTCAAGACACACAAGATTGTTCGTCCTGCCTGGACTTCCACCCAAGGCAGTCAGCTGCCAAATGCTACAGCTTACAAGTCTATGGTGCTGTTTCACTTTGGGAATATATCTTTCCCGGATATAGAAAGAAACTCTGGCTCACAGTCCCCAATTTGGTTAAATTCAAGACTCGCCATTTCCCCTTCATGAAATATGTCCTCACTTGGGACATAGTAGATGAATTTGTAGCCCTAAACATGGCTTCTCCAGAAAGAGAAGTATCTCCATATTATATATGATCCATCTTTTTTTCTCCTTAAACTCTGCTTACTGTGTAGATATATGTGATATTCATATTATTCACGTGTATGTATGTATATATAGTTTTCTTTATATCTTAGGGGTATAAAAGTCTCTCTGAGAAGAAAGCATGTTTCTCATTCCTTTTCCTTTCAGCCATGAAATACAGTGTTATTATATGATAGATATAACAATGCACATAATGGGGAAATGCTTCCCTGAAAAACTACAATCTTAGCCTCTTTAAGTCAAAAGTCAGTTGTTATCTGTCCTCCTTACACTTGTAATCTTCACTTCTTATCACTTACTCTTTTATTAATATCTTACCTCATTCATCATGACCATTTTAACAAATCCTCTATCTTGAGTGGGTCTTGAGACTTGTATTGGGTAAACTTTAGCATAAAAATACCTCAGCATTCACTGTCTTAGAAAATATTTTTGAAATATTAATATTTATAATAAATTTCTCATTTAGATTTTTGAAAAACTTGTTATTTCATGTCAGTTGGTTGGTTGATTTTGTTTTGTGGTATATCAACCTCTATGGGTTATTTAATGCCAAAATCTAAATATTTTGAACACAATTTTATGACTTCAACTAAGTGTATTTTGAATTGTATGCTTTTAACTACAGATAAAATGTACTGTTGGTCATTTTGCTATAAAATGCATTGTTGGTAATTCTACTATAAAACGTATTTCTGGTCATTTTGCTTTATTGTTGGTCATTTTACTATAAATATGTATTAATGGTATTTTTACTATAAAAATGTATTTTTATACTTACATAGTTTTTTTGATTTTGTTTAGGGGTTCAATTTGCCCATAACTGTAACTGTAACAGGTGCTACCACCCCAGGTCAGGGTGGACCTAGGAACAACAGTAATTAAGATGTGTTTCCATACTCCTCAAAACCTCTAATCTCCTGATCAGATACTTTGTTCTCAGGTGTAGTTTACTGTCATATCCAAGACTATGATTGACATTGCATTTAAATTTTTGATTAACTGAAAAGCCAGAAGAGAGTTCCAAAAAGTGAGAAGTGTAAGAGAAGAAACTATTGGCATAGAACTTATGATTACATCAAGCCATTTCAACTGTAAAATAGTGAGACCTTGCTGCCAATCTAATATGCTTAAATTCATAAAACTTAGGTACCAAAGTTCATCAGAACAATCACCATGAAAGTATTTATAAAAAAAGGCACAGGGGAGCTATGTTACAGCTGTGGGAAATCGACTGAAACTGAAAAGCCAGGTCAGGACCAATAACATTGCAGATTCTTTATTGTATTTTATTTAGAATCTCTGAATATAGAGCAGGAGCATCAGACCAGATGTGACTACAATATTCAATGCATGGATGAATGGTAGATTTATGTATAAGAGAGGTTATGGCGAGAAAAATTTTCTAGCTTGATACAGTGAACCAACTTTCCTAACAGTAGACCCTGCAATTGATAGCATTATAGATTTATCTCCCTTATCAATATAAGTGACCTTTTGACAGTGGCTGATGTAACCTATCTATTCATTAATTATAAATGCATATGAAAAATAAAAGCATTAAATGTTATTGGATTTCTCCTCCATGATAGGTAAAAATATTAGTCCTATATTACCAAGAGCTTGACCTTATCTTTTGTCATTATAAAATGGAAAGATTACTATTTGGCCACCTGCTTTGAAGAAAGCATTAATAAATTAGATTACATTTGTTGGTTTTTCAATTAGATACATGCTTGCAAGGCTGGTGCAAGGGTCTCATGCTACCTGTCCAATCTATGATACAGCCCCAGCACTGAATCTATGATACAGTGCCCCCCCCCACTTTCCTAGATCTAAATTTTCATAAGGTAGTATTCATATGAAATATAAATATTTATTGTAACTTTACCTTATGTATAATAATGGATCATATGCAATATAGATAAACATTTCAACTCAAAATATTAAAAATAGATACAGTATATGTAAATACAAATTAGAGATATTTCATTATAGATCATTGCATCTTAAATTAATTAACAATATTTTTGGCAATTTTTAACATCAGCTTGAGATTTTTCTTGTTAAAAAGTTAAATAATTTTAACACATTCAACATTATGGATAAAAGATAGTGAATTTTATGTAATTTTTTTAAAGAGCTAACATGAGCAAAACAAATTCACGGATATAGATGATAAAAAAGACCTCAGAATGATGTCAAAGTCTGCAAAAAATTTTATATCCTTTAATAGTCAGTTGTGCTTAATTTAATTTTTAATGTATATAAATGTAGGTAGAAAAAAACAAATGTTGATAAGATAGTGAGGGTCATAGAGCATTGCTTGGGTCCCCAATCAAGCTTGGTCCCCAACCCTTTTTGGGGGTAGTACACACAGTTTGAAACCTCTGCACTGTAGGATTGTTTTTATAGCAAAGAAGTTGTTTTACAGGATGTCTTCTTTTCTTATTTCATCATGTCTTGTACATTTCTTTGTCCCAGCTGAACAAAGATTAGTATCTGTTTGCTTCTAAAAGATTTTAAATTTAGAAAAATTATGGATATTGAAAAACAAAAAGAATGAGAGTCTGACATAAAGAAAAATTAATGTCTCAAATAAAGAATTGTCATAATTACACAATTCATAACAGAAGACATTCATACCTAACTTACATAAATCTAGCCACTTTACCAAATTCTTCCCAACATAATGATTATCAATTGTACTCTCTATAAATTTTCCAATTTGGACTTCTTTTATGTGTCATATCCATTCATGACATGGGCAACCATGACTGTCCACAATTTCCTGTCCTTTGTAGGTCTTAGTAAATTTTGACTTTTTGCTGTTTCTCCTAAACCCTGTTTAACAATTCATTTACACAAGTTTGTTAGGTAGGTTATACACTGTTTTCTTCTCTCCCTCTTGCCTTCAATATGTCCTGTAAGTGACAAATTTTCCAAGCCCACTTTTCTCATTATGTGTCCTATGAATTTCAGCTATCTCTTTCTGATGCTAAGTGTAAGTATACTTTTATATTTCCATTTTCTCTAAAATTTTATCATTGTTCACATGTTCAGTCCATGGTATTCTCAGCATCCTTCTGTAGAACCGCATTTCTGTTGTCTCAGTCTGTGATGAGATTGTCCAGCATTTACTGCCACATAACAGGACTGATATTACATAACAGTTAAGTACTCTCTTGTTTTTTTCTAAAAACATTTTCCTATTTCTTAATACTTTGCTTAGCTTTTGGAACACATTTTTTGCTATCCCAATGCAACTTTGGATTTCAGCATCACACTTTCCATCCTCTGTTAAAACACTTCCCAGACATTTAAATTTTTGTACTTCTTTCTTTCTTTTTATATGCCATGTTCTTTCAAGACGTAGGCGATCATGGCTCTCCACTTCCCTCTATCCCTTTCATCTCTCAACAAGTTTCTTCCCTCTGCTTCCCCCCCCGCAGATCACCATTCTTACTCTGCTCAAAAACCTAGTCCCACTCTTGTAATTTCCATCCAAATTTCTTTGTTCTCACAGATCCATCATAAATAAATAGAAAAAAACTTTTCATATTTTACAGAATCAAAGTGAATCTGAGACACAATATGCATGTGCATGTTTACATCATAAAATTTAAAAATTGTACAGTACATAAGTTTAGTGTTTTTCACTTCACAAATAAAAAAAATTAATTTTCAGATAAACACAACAATTTTGTTTTAGCAAAAACAAGACCCCGAAGATGACATTGGGCTAATGTCAAAAGTACTTGGGAATAAACTGGATATACATCAACATGGTAATTTTCGTTGTTTCTTTCTTTAATAAGAATACTAAGAAACTTGTCTGTAAATATGAGAGGATCCTAATAAAAGTAAGTACACAAACCGTGTCTAAATTATTTAGCTGGACATGTCATAATATATATATATATATATATATATATATATATATATATATATATATATATAATACCAATTTGTGACTAATTAATAGGGATAATTCCAGGCAGGATATTAATCCAAAGAGAGCTCAATGTAAATTACGGAGTATTATAATAATAATAAATCAAGAAAAATCCTTAAAGATCCATTTTGGTTATAATTTATTTTGTGAATATTGTTATATTCATCTCTTCAGAGCAAAGGTTTTAAATAAATGAAGACAATTCATCTGGGCAGATAGCTTAACAGGAGGAAGGGAAAGCAACAGAGAAGAGGAAAAAGGAGGAGAGGAAGAAAGAAAAATAACAGATTTTCAAATCTAGTATATCAGTCCGAATGAATTGTCTCCATTTATTAAGAACTTTCAGTTTGAAAAGATGAATATAATAATATTCACAAAATAAATTATGACCAAAATGGATCTTAAGGGTTTTTCTTGATTTATTATTATTATTATTATTATTATATATATGTGTGTGTGTGTGTGTGTGTGTGTATTGAAAAATTTCAGATAGAGTATATCTGTAAAAGGACAATATGAGTAAGTCAAAAGGAAAACTTAACTTAGCCAATGTGTTTTATCCTCTGATGGACTTATCAAGACAAATGTCAGGATTTTATTTTGTGACAAGTATTTATATACAAAACCAAAAATATTAATTTTTTTTAAAATTTTGGGGTATAGGGTGCTCATCAACTTATTCATCAGGTTAGCAGTAAAGTCAGGCAAGTTCCTGGATGTTAGATAATTATGTGAGTAGGAGATTTTTTTTTATACTTGTATATATATATATATATATATATATATATATATATATATATATATACACATGTAAATATTCGTGAATATAAAGTATTATGATAAAAATAAACAGACATAATGTTTAGTATTTACATTAGTCAGACTATTGTCCTCATCTTTGTCGCCATATTTGTCACTAACGTTTAGAGCCGTTTATGTTGCTGGGCCTTCTTCAGGTGGTTGGAATTTCGAACCGAACCCTTTATAAAGATCACTGGGGTAGACTGTTCTAGTTCCATGTGCCATGTTTGATGGATGTCAGTTATCAGTTATCTTTTTTAATTTTCCCTCTGAAAGTTCAATACTTGGTTAAGGCAGTGGAGAACTTTCAGAGGGAATTACCGATTGAATAGAATTTTATTATAAACAATTGTCTTGTAAATAGAATTTTAAAGCATTCTGAATGTAAAAGTAAAGAAAAAAGTGTGCAAGATAATAAGAAACACTACCAAAAAAAAGTGAAGTTTTGTTGAAATCGGTTGAAAAATGTAGGAAATTCGATCCCATATATAACAAACACACACACACACAAACAACCTGGGTTTTATAATAAGTATAACTCGATGTGAGTTGTCCCCCTTCCATTCTGGCGACAGAATCGTGTTTTATCGTGTTTTCAAATTGATTTCGTGCAAAAACAATTGTGTTTTTCCAATTTTTGGCGCTGTCAGAACCACCACATGGTAATTTTACGCAGTCCTGTGAAGTTTTATTGAAATCGGTTGAAAAATGTAGGAAATCCGATCCAATATATAAACATACAGACACACACACACACACAATCTGCATTTTATAATAAGTAAGATAAGATATATATATATATATATATATATATATATATATATATATATATGAGATAACAATATATAAATGTTTTTTTATAAATGGTGAACAATATTGGGGAAAATGTATGTCAAAGTGGAAAAAAACCCTCGTGTGACGCACACCTTCCCCCAGAAGACCATCAGACTAACCACACATGTGCATAAATAAGGCCACTGGGAACTTTAAATTAAAATTTTTTTTTCTATACAATCTAGCTGATTTCACCTAGATTCCTTCTTCTTTTCCTGCTTCCATCACTCCTGCTATTAGATATGCCAAACTGTAACAACAGAAGATCTGCCAGGAACAGTGAAATTTTTCCAAGAGCATGGGCACAAATTTAATGTGAATGACCTTGCAATCAAGGCACTTTCTAAACATTTTTGTCTTAGTCAATTGTTCTCTCCTTTAATCAGAGCAGAACCCTTAAAAATACACACACATATAGTCATCTGTATTTGCATATTATGTTAAAACCACAAAAAGATTTTTTAAAATAAGTTTTTTAATTCATTTTTAAATGTATTGATAATAATGTTAGTGATCAACTGCAGAGGGACAATATCACTTTCAGGAATAAGATTTATTCATAAAAAATATTTCATTAATGTGTAAATACAGAAATATCATTTCAATACAAAAAATACCAAAGAATATTTTAGTTCTCAAGAATATTAAGTTTGATTGTGTAGTGTTTTAAAATAAAACAAAAGCTGAAAATAGACTAGACGGCATCAGGTATTGAACCCTGCACCTCATGATAAATTAAATATACTACCATCAAGCAATTACATTACAGCTAATGCAACTGGCAGTTGTGGGACTCAGAGAATTGTGTCCTTGGCTTGAGTGTACATGCTTGGGTTCCCCACATTAAACACAACCTTGTGATACATCTTGTCACAGTAGCGGGGGGGGGTTGCAGGGTAAATATCGACATGACACTTGGTGCAGTGGAGGTAAAGAGTTTGTTTATCATTGCTGGAATTTGAACATGAATCTTTGAAAATTCAGTGTGATTAACATGAACAGGTGATACATTATTTATAGACAAAGTGACTGACATCAGATATTGAACCACTGCACCTAAAGAGATACAGTTCTGCACACTACCAGCAAGCAACTCCTGGCCTGAGTTAAAAGGGTTGCTCATCACATGCTTTATTTTCATTATTGGAATGTGCTTTCATGGTTGGTGGCCTGTTATGGATGCTTGCAAATGTAAAAGGACATTTTATATCTGGAAAGAATCTGAAGGACAGTATGCTTATAATTGTTTGGTCTTGTGGTTGTAATTAAATGACATTGTTTTATATCGTTATTTTTTATTTTATAATGATGCTTTTAAATTGCTTTTAACTGAAAATATGTAATGTTCTATTCACTCTACATTTGCCTAAATATGAAAGTATTTTCATAGATGTTCTCCCCCCCCCCAATTCTATATTTAGGCAGCAATCCCTCTTTTATACATGATTCATTAAAGACGACTGACAAGGTACTGAAATTAAGCTTTTTATTTCATTTTTCTTGTGTTCGTATAAGTATTTTCTTTTCTGGACATAAAGTGTGTAAAAATAGTTCAAATGTTCTGCATATCCAAGTACTTTAGGCTATTCTTTTAGTCATTATCAAGAGTGATTTTTATTTTAATTTTAATTTTTAACTGAATGTATGGGTTTCTATATATGTATCTAGAGTTATAGGAATGTTTTATTTTCCAAACATGGTCAGCACATTATGTCTATGTTCATATCTGATGCTATATCAGTCAGTTATGTGCCATGCATGATACATGCTTAGCTGATCATGTATCTTTTGATACCTGATTGAGGTGGCAAATTTTTTCCCACAGAAGGTTATCATTTTTTTCTGCAGTAGACCAGTGGCCATCCAAGGCTATAGAACTCGGCCTGTCCTACTATTTACCCATAGCTGGGGGGGGAATAAAAGAATAAAGAGGAACAAAAACCTTTTCTAAGGGTATTAGCATATAATTGAATGTAATGGATTCAACTGGAATTCGAACTCGGCTCTCCGATTCCTCAATCCGAGCCGCTATCCATTACTCCATCATGGCTCCTGATTCTATATATAAACTAAAATCAAATTATGGTGTTAATTATTAATATAGTTAAAATTATATAATTTAATGTATGAGGGTTAGCTGAATAGTTCATAGGCTGACCAAGATACTCTCATGAAATGTGACCAAATGAGGTTTATTTTTTAACATTGTCCCCCTTGTGGTTCACAGGTTTCTTCCATCAGTGTTGCAGTATTTGGATCCCATTGATGAAGAAGCTTCTCATCTTATTAGTCAAAAAAGTCCTCAACAGCAGATATAAAGTCACCATCACCCAAAGAAGCATTATTTTTCATTTTAGAGAACAGGTGATAGTCATATAAGGCCAATTAGAAGAATAAGGACAGTGATCAATCAGTTCAAAGCCACAGTCAAGCACAGCAACCATTGAAACCAAGGACTTGTCTGCTGAATCATTGTCATGATGAAACAAGACTCCCTTTGTCAGTTTTCCTGGACATTTATGATGAAGGCTTTTGTAAGTGCCTCAGCAAGTTGACATAGTACTCTCCATTGATGGTGTGACCCTTTTGATGATAGTCAATAAACACAATGCCTTTTGCATCATCAAAAACTGAGGCCATCACCTTCCCTGCAGATAAAATGACTTTGTCTTTCTTTGGAGTGGGTGAAGAGGGGAGTTTCTAATGCATGGATTGTCTTTGGCTGAAAGTGATGAACCCAGCACTCATTTGAGTTAGGAAACATTCAAAGGAATCAGTTGGATCTGCCTTAAAAAGTATCAGATTTTCCCGCAATGTGATCAGCCTTGTGCACTTTTGACTATGTGTCAAAAGATGTGGCATCTACCAAGCAGAAATCTTTGTCATGACAAGTAGAGAATATACTCTACTCTCTCACAGGATATGCTAATAGGATTGACTATTTGATTTATAGTCACTATATGATGTACACAACCAATGTTTTCCTTGGTGATGGCATTAGCAAGATGACCAAGTCTTAGATCATCTTCAAGACTCTCCCTTTCCCTCCTAAATCCAGCAGCCCCCTTTTATACTGTTGATAAAGCTGGAGCATCATCCCCTAATGTAGCAACCATGTCAACATGAATGTCCTTTGGAGCTAAATCCTTTTTCACCATTGAGGTGACTCATTTACATAGGAAGTCACAAAGACTATAAATAGCTACAGTTATTACCCATGAGATATAGTTGAGTGCATACTACTTCCTGTAAGTCAGTAACACTACACTACAATGGCATCGCCAATAACTAAAGAACTGAGCAAACAATTATCATTGGATTATTATGAGAATGCACAAGTGTGGCTTAGGATTCTAGCATCTAAATCTAGAACAAAAAATCTAAAGGATTTGAAATCAGTTAGGGGAGAAAACCAGATAATTGATCTCTTCTTGGGAACTGCTGGTTGTGAGACTATTATAAAATTATCAGTAATTGTACACCCAATACAGTTGGGAGAAATGACGTCTGATGATATGTCAACTAATAGTGAGAAATATAGCACCCAAGAGAAAACTAGTGAATGCAGTGAGAGCTAAGTTCATGGGCATTTCTCAAAAAGTGAATGAACCAGTTATTGAATATGTTCTTTGTTTAAAACAGGCTGCTAAATATTGTGAATTTGAGAAACTGGGAGTGGAAAAGTGGAGTCAATTGAAGAGGATTTGATACAAATGAAATTTGTAAACAGCCTTCAAAATGAAGAATATCAGCAAATGACTCTAATGAACTTACAACTAGAAAAGTTGTTGCTAGAACAGTGTGTCAAATTTGTGTAGCAATAAAAATTGATTTGAAAATGTAATACAACAAAAGTTATGAAGAAAATAGACACATACATGATAAAGAGAAAAGACAGAATAATATGTACTTTTTGTAGTTATCAACATCAAAGAGAAAAACAAAAATGTCTGGCATATAAAACAGATATGTAAAGTGTTTCAAAATGAATCCTTTTAAACATCTGTGTAAATCCCAAAAGAGAAATAGATGATCCAACAAAATCAAGAGGAAATAAGTATGAAAGTCTTTTCATTGAAAAATAGAAATGAGAAATGATTATTAAAGATTCAAATCAATAATGTTTTATTGGACATGTAACTAGATATGGGAAGTGACATGACATTGATAACCCAGAAATTTCTGGAAGAAATTAGGAAAACCAAAATTAAAGAAAAGTCTTGTCCAATTGAATCAGTTTGACAGATCTGTGATAAAGACGTTAGGCTATTTTGAAGCCTATGTTGAACTAAAAAATAAGTTTGATGTATTACCATTTATCATAGGTAACTGTGAAAAGAATCATGGCCTAATAGGAAATGATGTATTGAACATAAATTCAACAAAATTACTAAACAAAATCAAGGCACAAGAAACTGGAATGTTAAAAAACTGTGAAGCAAAGTTAAGACTAAAGGAAAATGTTTCCCCCTCATATTTTCAAGCACGAAAAGTGCCAGTCCATCTACTGTCAATAGTTGTGGAAAAACTAAAAAATTACTGAACCAAGATTTACTTGAACAAATTCCACCAGGAGGGAGTAAATGGGTCTCCCCATTAGTAATTTTAAGAAAGAAGGATGGGGAGCTACATATATGAGGTGACTACAAAATAGGCGTAAACCACAAAATATTTGCAGACTCATACCCTATCCCCAATGTAGAATGGGCTTTGAACTACCTTGCAGGCATGAAAACATTTCCTTAGAATTGATCTAAAGTCAGCATACCATCAAATACCTATTGATGAAGACTTTAAAGAAGTTACAACAATAAACCCACCAACAGGCTTATTAAGATGGAAAAGAATTAAAACTGCAAGTGTGATTTTTCAAAGGGTTATAGAGCAAATTATTGGTAAGGATATAAAACATACAATATGCTACCAGGATGACATTTGTATTGGTGCTATTAATGACAAAGAATTAAAATAGAAAATTGGTATGGATTTGAATAAGTTAAAAAATGCTGGATTAACAATTAATGAAAAAAAATGTGTGCACAACACTAAAAAATATAATTTTGAGGATATTCCATGTCTAAAATAAAATAAGACATATCTCAGCTGATTTACAGGCAAATACTCAAGAGCGAGAGCTGGATGTGAACGGGACAAAGCCCCGTCACAAAATGACCATTATCTTCGTTTACAAATTTTCCTGACACACGAGTTCCGGTCAAAAAATAAAATAATATTTAAAGTGTTCTATTTTTCGTCCAATAAAAATGCTTCCCTCCTAATTATACTCGCTTCGTTTTTCGAGCCTGTTAAGCCATAAAAAAACGCTATAAAAGGGGTCACAGGGAAGTTCAACAGGCAGTCCACAGGTGGCCAGGGAACAGACCTGTCATGGTCAGCAGCTGACAGCAGGGGAGCATCATCCACCATCAACATGTATGAACTACTATGAGAGATCGACCTAGATCCGAAGCCGGCTTATGAACTTTACCACAAGGTAGCTGTCCCAAACCCACACGTTCCTGTTGAAATAAACCATGTAAATCTATTTCTGCTGTTGTCATATTTCTTTCTTGCAACCATACACTTGTCTATAACAAAGGCATATCACCAGATCAATCATTAATTGACAAAATATTAAAAGTTGAAGTACCTAAGAACAAAAAAGAATTGGAATCTCTCTTAGGACTTGTAAATTACTACAGATGATATGTAGAGCGATACTCTGTGTTGATAAAACCTTTTGCTGCTTTAAGAAAAAAGAATGTGGAATTTATTTGGACAAGTGACATTTGAAAATTTAAAAGCTGTTCTGGCAAAGAAGTTACTAGTAAAAATATTTTACTATAGAAAGGAAATAGTAACAGTTGACACAAGTGAACATTCAAATTTGGGAATATTAACATTCTATTATGTATATTTTAAAAAAATTGTCAAAAGCCAAATTGAATTGCTCAAATATTGAGAAAGAAATGTTGGCCATAATATGGACAACAAATAGAGCTTGGCAGTTTCTGATTGAAAAAAATTCCTACTAAGGTCTGACCATAAACCTTTAGAACTTATATTTAATCCTAGGAAGGAACTTCCCAAGGTAACAACTTTTAGAATTCTAAGATGGGCATTAATGTTAATGGCGTTTGTCTTTGATTTATTTTCATTTTTTCAAGTACTTTTGATATATTCCAATATCATCTTCAGGGTTATGAAGACTAAGACAAATAATTGTGTTTGTTTGAAATAAATTTTTGCTTTTGTGGTTAATTCTGGTCATGTGCAAAGTCACAAATGGTGATTAAAAAATTTTTCCAAGTTGTAAAAATTTTATGTAATGGAGGTAACTTGGTTAAAAACTGAATTCTTGTTAGAAGGTTGTAATTTGCTTGTTTTAAAAAAAAAAACTGTTTATTTTTAATATAGTTTGAACATAATACTTCCTCAAATAACTTTGGTGTTATTATATCATGGATATAATAATGCCCATAATGAGGGAAATACAAATGGGACAATAAAACTTTTCTACATGGCTCTCCTGTTATACCTTCATTATCTTAATTCAACAAACTATCCCATAATTTATAAAGCAAATTTTCTTTTTATATCTATATGAATCTCTCAGGAAAATCAAACAAGAAAATCAGATCTAATCTAAAGCTAACATAACCAGTACTATTAGTATCAGTCAGTGATGTGCCATGCATGATACATGCTTAGGTGATCATGTATCTTTCGATACATGACTGACGAAGCAGATTTTTTCCTGCAGTAGTTTGCCATTTTTTTCTGCTATAGAACACAGTCTGTCCTGCTATTTACCCATAGCTTGGGGGAGAAGAAGAGAAGTCATATTTTTCCCAAGGGTATTAGCATGTAAGTGAATGTAATGGATTTCTCAATCCAAGCCGCTATCCATTACCCAACCATGCCTCCCACTATTAGTATACACTGATTTATTCAAGGTGTTTACTTCATCTTTCGGCAGAAAATTTGAGACAAAAAAAAAACTATGATATGGACAAGAAGTCAAATCAATAGATAATAACAATTTCTTATCTCAAAAGATTTTAAATATAACGAACAAAATAGGAACTATTGCGATTATAAAAACCAAAATGAGGACATCATTTTGAATAAATCAATGTATAATAATGATAATTCCACATCCCAGAAATAGCCTAAATATTGTGATTAACAACAAAATGGGGACATCAATTTTAATATATCAATGATAATTCCTATAATATGTAATAATATATCAGTGTATAACTATTGTAGCATACCTATGAACAATAATGAGTATGTCCCCATTCACATAAACACAGTAGTAAATACTGTATGTTGGTCTGCAGTTGAAGATTCATTGTGGAATTCACTTGACTTACTTTTAGCAGTTGACTACTTCTATGTGATGCTGGCGAATCTTATATGTGTTGTTCTTGTCCTAAGTATTATCGTTCATTACCAATCTTTGTTTGATTATTCTATTCAGTAACATTCCCTAGGTTACAACAATAACAATAATAATTCTGTTGCAGATTTGAAACAACCCACAATAAAGACAAAACTGTTAATTTTTCATCTCAGTCAAAATATAATTCCTCATTCCAGAAATAGTCAAAATATTGTGACTATATGAGCAAAATTAATACACCAGTTTTATTACTCAAACTTTATTTTTGCTAGAAACAACTCAAACTTTATTTATACCAGAAACAACCAAGCTTATTCGTGATTACAAAAGGATATTATTGAAAATAAGTAAACACTACATGTTTAAATTGTTTAATCAGATTGGTTTAAATATATATATATTGTTGTTATTATTACTATTATTAACATTATTATTATACTATAAATACCATAGTAACTGTAAAAAGTACATGATTATTAATGTATGGATTGACAATTATGTGTAAGATCAAAGTACCTATGGATAAAATGTTGGTTCTTGGGATTTCTGATGAGAATCAGAAGGTTATAGCTGTGTTCATTTTAACATTCAGAAAAAAAACTGTTTTACAACAAATTACAACATCTAAAATGGATACATGACAAATTAAATAAAAAACTCAACCACATTACCTTGTCAGTCATCTTTAATGAAACTTGTATGAAAGAGGGATTGCTGCCCAAATATACAATTATTAAATTACATGACCCAGCAGCCAACAAGGAAAGTAACATGACAACATTCAGAAAAAAATCTTGTTTTATGACAACAACAGCTAAAAATGAACACAAGAAAAATTAAATGAAAAACTTACCTGCAGTACCTTGTCAGTTGTTTTTAAAAAATATATATATATATATATATATATATATATATATATATATATATATATAAAAAGAAAAATTACAGTATTGAATAGCAACAAACAGTTTTGTATTACTACTTACACCACTGAAGATGATCTCGGAAGATGACTGAAAGTACTTGCGAAATAGGAAATAAAAGTGATTTTCATTTCTCATTGCAATAGACGGAATGTTATCCGTGGGTATGAACAGATTTTATTAAAAATAGGCAGACATAATGTCAGTATTTTATTTAATCAGACATATATATATATATATATATATATATTTATATATATATATATATATACACACATATACTTTACCTTTTGTAAAGGCCCTTTACAGAACAATTTAGTTTGCTACATCTTCAATAAGCGTTGGACATCACTTTCCATCTTCATTATTTTTCTCACAAGAAACAAAAATATTGATCAAAGATGTCAGCAATAGTCACACCTGAGTTAACTGGTATCATCTGTATGAATGTGTATATGTGTGTATCTGTATATTTATATGTGTGTGTATATATATATATATATATATATATATATAAAGCCTATTCTAAATTATTCCTATGTAATAAATTGTTGAAATTAAAACTATCACCACATAAGTATGTTAAATATATTTTTTTCTGTTTTAGCAATTTCTTTAATTCTATTTTTTATTTAAAGTCAGGCTGAAAAATGATTTCAACTGTGTTATTGCTGAAAGACCTCAGACCATTATTATTAGAATGTGTTGACTATCGTCTGTCTACACAGACAGGTTAATTGAGTAATTAAATTAATTTTAAAATCAGGTTCCTCTCTTAATTTGAAAATGAGTACAAGAAGAATAGGAAGGACAAAAGAAACAAAAAAAAGTCCAGGCCTCAGAGAATATAATTTTCCTTCTCTCTTTAGTTTTCCTTATAAACACTTCCTACTTTAGCACCAAACAAAACTCTTTGTTAATTATGCAACATTATATAAGAAGAGCACTTGGACTCAGGCTTTACCCTTAAGTGAAGGGAAGTAGAACTCTTTGACATTTGTAAAAATTATTGATATTTCTTAACATATGAAAAACAAAATTTCCCTCAATGGCCTGTCTCTTACTCCTGGTAAGAAAATACAGTCTTGGTCAAATAAAGAATAGTTATTTAGACATAGTGTATGTGCATAGTTGAGTGGTTAGAATGTTAGTATTCCAACAATGAGGTCTGGGTTCAACTCTCACTTTGGAAATGATTTCTCGATAGTATTGGCCTGGGGAAACAATCAATTGATGTAGCACAGTTCGGAAGTACCTGACTTTGGCACTGGCTTCCTCCTCAAATGAAGGGAAGTAGAACTCTTTGACATTTAAGTAATCTGTGGGGAGTACCAAATTTTATTATGACTTTAAAAACAAACATTTTAAAAGTATATATTCAGATAATATATAGTAATTTTTAAGGAATAAATAAATTTTTATCCATAGTCTGACATTATTTATTCTTACTATCTACATTACATTTGACTAGTTGGTTGGATTTGTTTAGTGGCATATCAACCTCCATGTGTTATTTAATGCTGAAATCTAAATATTTTGTTCACAATTTTATGACTTCAACTATGGATATTTTGTACATAATTTTATATTTTCAAGGTAAATGTATGTGTTCTAGATATATAGTTTGTAGATCATCTATTGTAGGTGTTATATATTTTGGTATAAATCTATTTCTTTATTGTAGGAAATTATGTTGGCAGTTTCAGTATTTTCAAATAGTTTTTTATGTTGTTTTCCTTGTAGTATTTATGTCTTATAGGGGCTAAGTGAGTATATTCAGTTAATATATGTTTCACCATGTGTGCAGTTTGGCATGTTGTACATGTTGGTTGATCTTCAGTCTTCAGCAAGTATGAATGGGTAAGGTATGTGAGGCCTACATCTAGCTGAGCTAGTGCCACTTCATCTTTTCTTCCTTTTCTAGACATGTTTCCAATCACCTAGGATTGGTTTCATTGTTAAAAGTTAATTATTTGTGTTGTTAGTCCAGCACTTTTATCATTTCTGTTGATTTTAATTGCATTAATTTTGCATTTTAGCTCTGTAGTTATATTTAGTGGATAAATGTGTCTGAGTAGATGTCTGTTTTTTAATCAGTATATTTTTACTTACCAGCCTGCATTTTTTTTGAAAATCTTTAATAAAGACGTTTTCTTTACATAGTATATGATACATGATGTATATTAAAACAAAGGGGAGGAAGAGTAAATATAAGCCAAAAATATTACTCACTGTTAATGCAAGGTGTTAATGCCACTAAAATTCAAGGGGTTATTGACAGTAGAAGAGAATGAAAAGACATAAAATAAAATAACAGGGTTCAGGAAAACACTTAAAATTTTGAAGATCGTAGATGGTAGGGAAGGAAGAAACTGGAAGTGTGAGAAAAGAAACCATTAAAATAGAACTTATAGTTACATCTAACTATTTTCACAGTAAAATGATGATATATACAAGGTGCTATGGGTAAATAGTCACTATTTTATATTTTTAATTTCACACATGTGCATTGTTTGTTTTTGATTTTGTTTACTACACAGTATAGTAGGGACAGTTAGGCACCATCTGTGAGAAAAAGAGCACCATGATGCAATTTACTCCACCAGAAATTTGGAAACAATGTGCTGTACTGCTTGGCATTCATACTGGAAGCTCCAATACAAACATTTCAGAATGTTTGGATGTTAATCTGAGGACGGTACACAGGATTCGAAAATAGTTGGATGAGTCTAATTATGAAGGTACGGCAGCTAAAAAAACTCACTCTGATCATTCTGATAAGAAAAGAACTCCCAAATTTGTTGGTGAGGGCCTCAGATTCAATGCAGAGGCCTACATCAAGTACCTTGAGAAGCATGTCTGGCAACAAGACTCTGCACCATGTCACACAAGCAGGAGAACACAGCCATGGCTGTCAGACAATTTCTGCAATCACATCACCTCTTACATCAGTCCACCTAACTCTCCAGACTGCAACTCTCTTGGTTATTCATGTGGGGCTCAGTTGAGTGAGAGACCAACAAAACACCTTGTAACACCAAAGATGAACTGAAGGCAACGATTATGGCAACATTCACCAACTTAAACAAGGAGACTGTCCAGAAGAGTTGCTGAAGATGCTGAAACCGTCTGGGAGCTGTGGTTGAAGCCAAGGGTGATTTTATTGACAAATTTAGTATTTCAAGATATTTTT